>MU224675.1:141189-157321 GCA_018584345.1 Thuja plicata | reverse complement strand
GCTTGCTTGCCCTGGAATGCAATTCATTTGCAGCATAGTATTGACAAAAAGTTACAAGGTGAGAAAAGATTGGCAGAAAGACAAATGTATGCTATGCGATGCAATGTAATCAGCAATATGAAGTATCTTGTGCGATGCAATGTCAACATACAAACTTGGGTATTGTCGCATTCCAGAGCTTGGACTCACTACATGGAAAACCCCTTTTTCCGCAGAGATGCCTGGCCACAGAGATCTCCTCGTGCAAAAATCCATCTCGGTGAACATAGAAATGAAAATGTTTTCTCTTTTTTTTTTGCCTTATATCCCGTTAACGTCGCAAATGCGACGTTGTCGGGTTATAATTGAAAAAAAAAAGCCAAAAACACATAACATCTGCCCCCCGTCGCAAATTGCTGTCGCAATTTCACCCTAAATGTATTAGTGGGAGGGCTAAATATTCTTAACATGGAAGTTCTTCCATTTTAAGATGATACAATTACATATATGTTTACAATCATATACACTCTTATCTTTTACTTTTCCCTCTTTATATAGCATCTTAATGCCTCTTCATATTGCCTTTTCATCATATCCTTTCATAATAACTCTTGGTTAACTTATGCACATGAGTTTTCCTTTATTTCTATAATTATTTACTCTTTTATAGCTAATTTAGGCATATTGGAGGTGTTTTAAGGCTATTTAAGGGGTATATAATGGATATATGGATCTAGAAATGACCCAAATGACATTTATGGCACCTCAAAACCTCTTTTCCTCCTAATATGTGTGTGTGTGTGTGTGTGTGTGTGTGTGTGTGTGTGTGTGTGTGTGTGTACATATGTATATATATATAGGTATATATACATATGTATATATATATACCTATATATATATATATATTCACATATATTTTATTTAATATCTCATGCATATATATTAACCATTCATTCTAGTTATGACAAATATTTTATCAAACATGTGGCAATATTTTTTCAGAAGTGTAATGATGTCATTTGTTGGGACCTATTAGCAGTTATGGAAAAATCTAGAATAAATTCCTTAGTGCTCAAATGCTTCAATACAAAAAAACATTGCCATTATTCCTAAAATTAAAAGCACTAATACTTTTTCAGATTTTCTCCTTATTTCTCTTTGCAATAAGGTGCATGAGATCATAACTGAAGAAACCTATTTCAGGCTGCAACATCTAATATCTTCAATTATTTCTCCTGAGAAAGGGGGTTTTGTTCCATGTAGGGAAACTATGGAAGGTGCTTTGGTTTCTCATGAGGTCCTTCATTCTATTAACTCCAATCAACAATCAAATTTTATAATTAAGTTTGATATGATGAAGGCCTCTGATCGAATCAATTGGACATTCTTGTTTAAATTCCTTCATAAATTTGGATTTGCAAGTAAGTTGTGCAAATGGATTAAGTCCTTCATTTCCAGGGCTTCGTTCTTGGTGTTGATAAATGGTTAACCCTCTCATTTATCTCTTCAACCCAAGGGGTTAGACAAAGTGACAATTTATCACCAATCCTTTTTATAAATATGGCTGAGGCATTTAGTAGAACCATTAGGCACAATTTTGATGTTGGACTTTGGTAAGGTGCTCATATTACATGTACATTAATCTCTATAATGAACTCTTTTTTGTTGTTGAAACTCTCTTATTTGGAAAATCTTTCATTAAGGAGGCTATACAAATTTAAAAAAACACTTGACTTGTATACTTCAATCTTGGGTCACAAAGTGAATGCTAGTAAGTCAAAGAATTTTATGTTTAACACAAATGGGATTATATCAAACAAGATTATTAGCATTTTGGGGTTTTTGCCTGAACATTTACCTTCCACCTACTTGGGTATTCCTTTCTTTGTTGGGGAAAATAAAATTACTTACTGGACTTCCATTACTGAAAGGATTAAAAGTAGGATTTTATCATGGAAGGATAGGTTTCTTTCATTATCAGGAAGGATCCTCCTTATCAAGATAATATTATCTGCAATACCTAATTATTACATGTCATTCCTTAAAGCTCTAGCTTTAGTAATTCAGCAAGTTGATAAACTTATTATGGATTTTCTTTGGTAGGGAAATATGTCAGAAGATAAGAATATACCTCATGTGTCCTTAAAAAATATGGCTCGGGAGAAATCAATTGGAGGTGCTGGTTTACACAATCTATCACATCGGAATATGGCCTTTGGAGGAAAATTGGTTTGGCGGATGTATTGTAAGACAAAATCTATGTGGTGTCAAATAATGCAAGGAAAATACTTGGACAATAATAATCCAACTCGGATCTTTTCCATATCTGACCCGCCTAAAGGTTCAGCTATGTGGAACTTCATGTCATCTTCAAGGGGATTTGTTGGAAAATTTATTTCATGGGAAGTAAAATATGGTGTAAATATCAATTTTTGGGTGGACTCATGGAATGCGCTGCCTCCCTTATGCCAATATGTCCAACTTTCAAACGTTATGTATATTACAGTGAATTGTTGGGGCTCAGGTTTACAAGATTATGTTTCTACTGTGGATATTTTTTAGGAAGGGTGACATGGAAAGATCCCTTTGATCTGCCTATTAAAGAACACCAACTCTTGCTTCTTTGGTTCATTTTTGCAAAAAGAAGAGTATACATTTATAATCATGAGGATAAGTTAATTTGTGCACCATCAAATGATGGAAATTATTTTATTAAAGAAGGTTATAAGGATTTGCAGTGGTTAGAATGTAGTAAAAGTTGAAGCGGGGCTTATTCTTTCTGTTGGAATAATGTTGTTTTTTCCAAAAGTGGGTTGCTTAGCATGGTTAGCACTAAGAAAGAGAATTTTAACTAGTGATAAACTAGTTAAATTAGGTATTACACAATCCTTAAAATGCATGTTATGCTAGGAAGATTTTGAAATAGCAGATCATCTGCTTTTAAATTGTAATTTTGCAAGTCAATGCTGGTCTTTTATTTCCATGCAGCTAAATTTCTCAATGCCATTTCAAAATAATTTGTGGGACCTGTTTGAATCTTGGCTAGTCCTTTTTCCAAATTCACTATTTTCCTATTTATGGAAGTGTATACTGGAAGCAGTGGTATGGGAAATTTGGTGGGAAAGGAATAAAATAATATTTCGTCAAGATGTTTCCTCAATTGATAGGGTTCTTGAAATTCTATAAAAATCAATCTCTGAAATAGTTAATTCCAATCTCTCCAAAATTAGATGCAACCATTATTTTTCACCTTAGGATGGATTTTTTGTAAAAGAATGGAAAAATATTTCTATGCCTATTGGATCTATTCCCAATTGGAGATCCATTCATACAATTGATAGGTCTCTTGTTAAATGGCACCCTCCATTTTGAGACTTTGTCAAATTAAATTTTCATGGTTCATCTAGAGGCAATCCACGTAAATTGGGCTTTGAAATATACATTGGGGAATAGCTTGGTAATGTAAAATAAATCAAGACATCACCCATACCTCTAGGTACAAATAATTTGGTTTAAGTGCATGCTCTTCTAGCAATTTTTTTATTGGGAAAACTTGGCGGCTTTACAAGAATTCAAATTGAGGAGGATTCATTAGTCATTATTAATGCTTGCATTACTCATTCATCTACAAATTGGAAGATTTCTTATGTTATGCATCAAGTATGGGTCCTAATGGATTCCATTCAAGAACACAGTGTTTCACATACCCTTTGTGAAGGTAATAGGGTTGTTGATTTTCTAGAAAATTTGGGGTGATGAAAATTTATTGAGATGTTTAATCCTAAACATGAATTTAAATCCTTCCCGTAGCTGAAAGAATTGGTAGATTCTAAGATGGTTAATCAAGAAATGTAATGAGTCACCCTATTTCACAAATTTTATGGGTTTCTTGGGAGTCGGTTTGATTTTGACAGCTCATAAGATGACATATATTTTGATTTGATTTCTTCAATTGGACAAGACATGGTCCCCTTGGTAAAGTTTTGGGATTTGGGTTAAATAATTGTGAATGATTTTGAGCGTGACAAATATTTATTTGAAGAAGAAGGATTTCTTAATATTTATAGTAGTACAATATGGTTTTTATTTTAATAATTCAGTTCGATGGTATATTTGTGATAAGATATGTACCTTTGCACGCTTCAAACTTCTCTTTGCAGTCGATTCACATCACTGCTTATATCTTTAAAAAAAGATTGGACTTCATTTTTATCTGAGTTTATTTGTGCTAATGTGGTGGTAATCAGTGCATATGTTTTATAATCCTTCATACTGTTTAAGTTGGTTTTTGTGCATCTGTCAGGTGTCTTTATAATTTGCAGATTGCTTTTTGTTGGGGTTGGCAGTAATGGAGGTTCATGCTAATAGTTTTCCATCCTACATCAATTGCAGACATTTTCTTTGGTAATACTTTCCATGGAATTTTAGAATCCACTTGAATGTGGAAGACTTAGAGGAAACCTTCTCTACACATACTGATGACCATTCTCTTGATCAAATCTTCAACTTACGAATCGTTCATATCCATCATACACTAAGAAAAATTTCATTGGAGATGATGTTCTATATCCTCAGGTGAAACGGTGCATCTTCCCTTCCCAATTGTTTTCTTTATTCTTATCTAATGCCATGGATCTTCTGCAATCTAGTTCACTTCTTGAAATCATTTTTCAAAAAGTTGTTAATTCTGATTTTGTGAGGGAGGACAAATTTAATTGAGCTATTCATTACTATAATTTGTGGGATGGATCTACATTTGTTGGTGGGTTATTTCCTAGGCACCTTTTTTTATCAAGCCATGTGCATATGCTTACCTATAACAACATTAAGCATACTTTAGATAGATAGAACTTTCAGTATGTAAGGCATACCCTCTGGAATCATAGCAGGGTTTTGGGTGGTGACATTGTTCAATATATTCAGAAAAATATTGATTCCCTCTTGGATATTCTTGAGTATGAGAATTTTGGACCTAGGGTTGAAGGCTCGCACAAAGAAAATATTACGGGTGTTCAGGGTGAGTCTTACGGTGTTGTGCCTGACCTCAATGTTAAGAATTTGGTAGAGTTCCAACATCCTGTTGTGGCTATTGATGTTGTGGCTTCCCTACGACTAGTTTAGAATGGGTGGGGTGTTGAATCTATGCATGGGGATATTGATCCTTATGATATAGAAGAGTGACCAAGTTGTTATGGTTTTCTAGTTACATTTTGTTTCAAATCTTTTGCCTTTACAAAGTTTTGACAGGTGATGTGGGGTTTACTATTTATCATTTATACTCTATTTTTTATCTAGCCACTAGGTATACATATTCATAGTTTTAAATTTTTTAGCTTTTCCACTGAATGCTCCAATGGAAGTTATGGTTTTTGTCTTCGAATTAAACCTTGGATATTGTTGGATGATGGCCTTGATTACAGACAGATAGATAGTATTATTATCTATAAAATAAGAAATATTACATTTAAAATGTTTGTGGGGTAAATAAGATGCTCCCCTATTATCCTTAGATACACAAATGAAGGATCAAAATTAATTAACCCCAAAGAAAGGATCAATGCATAAATGAATCAATCATTTGGAAATAAGAGAAAAGAGGAAGATCTTAAGTACCTGTTTATTGATTTGAGTGTGTGATAGGTTTAGATAGATTAAGAACTTTAATTTAATTGAATAAGAGAAAAGTACTAACCTTGAAATGTTCTAGATCTGAAGAATGTTGTTTTCGGGGGTCTGCACTCAGTTTCTAGAAAATTTGAGACCAAATCTAGAATAGAATCGTAGAGACAAATAAAACCCAGAAATATTTTTCTGTTCTAACACAGTTCTAGTTTTTACCCTCAAGTCAATGTCACCATTGACCTAGAATTTCCAATTTTGACCTAGGGCAGAATCAACCTAAAAATTCTCAAACTGAAATACTATTTTTGGATCCCAAAATTTTGCCGATAAGGGTATCTGAATCTGCACTTTGATTTGTTGTTCTGAACCTGTACCTGCAAAAAAAATGGTTTGTTTTTTGTGGGGGAGGGGTTTGCCTTAGTCAAACCCTGATTTACGAATCAACCTTGAAATCAATAATTGAAATAAAGAATGCTAGCAAGTAGTAGAAGTAAATCTAATAATGAAGCTATGATATTCAATAAATATGCAATTGTATTTCAAATGTAAACAAGTATGTAAATATGAAATCTTGGGCTCAATTAGAAACCATAAACCTCCATGATTGTACGTTTGGAATCCACTTTGAAGAGAGAATGAAAGATTCTTGAGGATGCACAAGGATCTTAAAGGGAGATCACACCATCATGATGGATATATCTAGGGTTTGAATGATGAATCTTGAATGCTTGAACCAAATCCATTCAAAGGCTTGAAAGCTTGAATCCTTGATCTTCAATGGAGAACTTGAATTCTTGGGAGGAAGAATTGAACAATTTGAGAGCTTTAAAACATGTAGAACAATTGATGCTTGATGACTTCTTTCTTGATTTGATAATTCAAGCTTAACATGGCTTAGAGAAAATGAGAGGATAAAAGTTCCTTTTATATGAAAATAGGGCACAATCTTCTAGAGAGGCCTACATAGGAGAATTAAATTCCATTTAGACCCATACCCATATAAGAGGACCTATATTAAATATAATTTAAGAATCATCGCTTCGGAACCTAAAATAGCTGACCCGGAAGTGAAAAATGAATTTGTGATGACCTCTAGAAGCTGACAAACTTCCAGATTGGAAAGGGGGACCCAGGTCAAGGTCAAGGTCATCCTTGACATAGGTTAAGGTTGAGGTTTACCTTGACCTAGGGAGTTAGGACCCCTAGAAAACATGCCAAATGGGATGGATGGTGCTCGAAGAGGCCCAATCAGGGTCCTAAACAAGCACAAAAGTTGGAGAGGATGCATAAATGAGGGAAAAATAAGATGGTGGTCAAAAACAACCCCTAATGAGGGATAAACATTCTTAACATGGAAGTGCTTCCATTTTAAGATGATACATTAAGCCCCCACTTTAGTGGGAGTATGGAAATCAAACGTACTTGTGGTAAAGTTAGAAGAAAGACTTTGGTGGATCACAACGAGGTAGAACATCACTAAGTTAAGGACATGAGCCCCAAAAATAAGGATTATAACTCAAAATACATGCATAAAGATATGAAAGTAAAAATCAATTAATCATAGAAAACATACATAACTACATAAGCAAGACAAGAGCAACACTATAGATATCATAGCTTCATGATCTAATCCTACTAGCATGAAAGCAAAAGAGAGAAAAGAGATAGTGATTACCTCACCTAGTAAGATGCCCACCTTACCATGAATCACCAAGGACGGAGAGCCCAATATGTTCATCCATAAACTGTTCTTTGTAATTGTAATGCCTCTTCTAACGGCTTTTGAAATATCCATAGATCCACATTCTTATATCACTATGGAATATAAAATGTGTGTCTTTTCAAGATTTAGAGTCTTATGTACATTACCTTCCAAGGATTTAGCATATTGTAAAATTGAAAATTTGTATCTCTTTAGGATTTAGAAACTTATGTGCGTTACCTTCTGAGGATTTAACAAAAAATAAAAACTAAAAATGCGTATCTCTTAGGATTTAACAACTTATGTGCATTACCTTCTAAGGATTTAGCATGTTGTAAAATGTAAACTAATGTAAACTATAGTATAAGGGGGATCCTATAAATGCCCCCCTCCTTATCATGTCTACCTACTAGGCTAGATAAGGAAGAGAAAAGAGGATACCTACTTCACAAGGTAAGGAGATATCCATCTTAACAATAATATACACTATATCCTTAGCAAAGAGTATTGACCCTTACTTCTAAGAACATAGATAATAGTGAAATGGATATGTCACATATGGAAAAAGGATCCTCATAGAGAAAGAGATCTTACCATCAAGACCCCCACCATAGAGGAGTGCTTAGGTTAAAATATCATCTTCCAAAGAAAAGAGGGACCAAAGATTCCATCATCAAGCCCCCTTCAATGAAGAGGAAGAGGAATATCAGAATGAAGGAATCAAACTCTAACCCAAAGCAAAGGCAAGAGTTTATCAAGAGAATAGTTTGCAAAATAAAGAAGAGGCGATGACCTAGGACAATCACCTCTCATATAAGAGGGTATCCATAGCAAAAACATAAATCTTTATAAGGAAATAATGTTGTATGATAAACAAATGCCACTAAGCTAAGGAAAGTAGATCCTTAGATAGAGGAAGAAGGAAAATATCATGCCCCCAGGGATGAAAGCAAGGGATATATCAAATTATATCTAGAGGTTTTGTAGAAAAGAGATATCTTTACAAAAAAAATGTCCTAGAAAAGATATCATGAATGATTATGAATGAAATATGTATCATAATAGAAAATTATAAGGATAGAATATAGAAAGAATAATCGATTAAACTCAAAACAAAATACATGCTAAGAGCATAATGGATCCTAGAAGACTGGAAGGAGATACCTCTTGCCCCCTAGTTAAGAGACAAGAGGAGAAATATGATCTAACTTATAGAAGAATGAGGGGAATGCCATATATAAAAATTATGAAGAAATTGTAATACTGCATGGGAATGAGATATAATTCCTAAAGCAGATTTTCTCTAACATATAATTTGAAATGCACACAATCAAAAAGTAAATGTGTATTACTATAATGAAAAGTACATATGTATTTAGAGAGAGCATTTTTCGGTATGGGTTTAAAGATTTATTTCTTAGAATTTATTAACTGGACATACACTTTTTTAGCCACATCTTGAGGAGTATCAGGGTAATCTAAAGAAGGTGTTGGAAGAAGAACATGAAGAGGAGGATGATGGTTAAGATCAACTACCTTGATTGGAGGAGGTGGGAAACCTATACCATGCATATCTTGTTTAGGAGATGAAAGAATCGGGGTTTTAATGCCTTGTTCATTGATACCAAGCCCTAAACCCTTATAGCCTTGTTTATAGTATATCCGGTAGTGTACCTATCTTGCAAAGCTTCTTCAGGAGGTGATTGATTATGGTGTTAATGAGAAAATGTTGTATATGGTGGAATGATAGGATTAGAAGAGGTATCTTTGTTTTTCCCTCTAATATCATCATTGATTGGATAAGAAGGGGAAGGTAAATGAAATAATTCTCGAACATCAGTATCATGAATCCTAGATTGGGCCCCATCATAAATGTGGGAAGAACTAGGGATAGAAGATGGAGAAATAGAAATAGGAATATTTGGAATTGGATTAGGATTTATAGGATGAGGATTAGGAAGATTAGGAACTAGATTAGGAATGATAGGATTAGGATTACGAAGATTAGTAAATGGGGTATCATCTACCCAATTCTTCACATAATCTAAAAGAGTAATAAGTCCACTACACAAATCCTTAATGAAAGTTTTGAAAGTAGGAAGACTAGTATTAGTTAATCTCAAAATGGCATAAGCAAGTGAAACATGAAGATTAACAAACATGATGAAATGGATGATAATTTCATACACATTGAATAATTATTATAAAGAGATGCTAAAATAAGCATAATGAGAAAAGTAACCATACCCCATAGCATCTTAAAGATCTTCATAGTGAATGAAATGCAAGAAATGTTTTTTTTTAT
This sequence comes from Thuja plicata, assembly GCA_018584345.1. NCBI lineage: Eukaryota > Viridiplantae > Streptophyta > Pinopsida > Cupressales > Cupressaceae > Thuja > Thuja plicata. The sequence continues at coordinate 147,713 of MU224675.1, read as the reverse complement.
TTTTATGAATATGTAGATTTGTTTTTGTATTTTGAAATGCAAGAGCATAAAATAATTTAATATGCAAGATCTATTCTTTAAGGAAAAGAGGCAAAGCATCTAACACCAAAAAGAAAGAGATTTCTATCGTGGGTTCACCAAAATGTAACATAAGAAATATTACATTTAAAATGTTAGTGGGGTAAATAAGATGCTACCTTTTATCCTTAGATACACAAATGAAGGATCCAAATTGATTAACCCCAAAAGAAGGATCAATGCATAAATGAATCAATCATTTGGAAATAAGAGCAAAGAGGAAGATCTTAAGTACCTGTTTATGATTTGAGTGTGTGATAGGTTTAGATAGATTAAGAACTTTAATTGAATTGAATAGGAGACAAGTACTCACCTTGAAATGTTGCAGATCTGAAGAATGCTATTTTCAGGGGTCTGCACTCAGTTTCTAGAAAATTTGAGATGGGATTTGGATTATAATCGTAGAGACAAAGAAAACCAAGAAATATTTTTCTGTTCTAACATAGTTCCGATTTGTACCCTCAAGTCAATGTCACCATTGACCCAGAATTTCTGATTCCGACCTAGGGAAGAATTGACCTAAAAATTCTTAGACTGAAATTCTATTTTTGGATCTCGAAAGTATGCCGAAAAGGGTATTTGAATCTGCACTCTGATCTATTGTTCCAAACCTGTACCTGCAAGAAAAATGGTTTTTTTGTTTGGGGGAGGGGTTTGCCTTATTCAAACCCTAATTTAGGAATTAACCTTGAAATAAATAATTAAAATAAAGAATGCTAGCAAGTAGTAGAAGTAAATCTAATAATGAAGCTATTATAGTCAATAGATATGCATTTGTATTTCAAATATAAACAAGTATGTAAATATGAAAGCTTGGGCTCAATTAGAAACCATAAGCCTCCATGATTGTATGGTTGGAATCTACTTTGAAGAGAGAATGAAAGAGTCTTGAGGATGCACAAAGGATCTTGAAGGGAGATCACACCACCATGATGGATAGATCTAGGGTTTGAATGATGAATCTTGAATGCTTGAACCAAATCCCTTTAAAGGCTTGAAAGCTTGAATCCTTGACCTTTAATGGAGAACTTGAATTCTTGGGAGGAAGACTTGAACACTTTGAGAGCTTGAAAACATGTAGAACAATGGATTCTTGATGACTTCTTGCTTGATTTGATAATTCATGCTTAACATGGCTTAGAGAAAATGAGAGGAGAAAAGTTCCTTTTATATGAAACTAGGGCACAATCTTCTAGAGATGCCTACATAGGAGAATTAAATTCCATTTAGACCCATACCCATAGAAGAAGACCTATATTAAATATAATTTAAGAATCATTGCTTTGGAACCCAAAACAGCCGACCCAGAAGAGGGAAATGATTTTTTGATGACCTCTGGCAGCTGACAGACTTCCAGATTGGAAAGAGGGGCCTAGGTCAAGGTCGAGGTTGTCCTTGACCTAGGTCAAGGTCAAGGTTGAACTTGACCCAGGGAGTCAGGACCCCTGGAAAACATGTCAGATGGGATGCATGGTGCCTAGAGAAGCCCAATCAGGGTCCTAAGCAGGCACAGAAGTAGGAGAGGATGCAGAAATGAGGGAACAATATGATGGTGGTCAAAAACACCACCTAAGGAGGGCTAAACATTCTTAACATGGAAGTGCTTCCTTTTTAAGATGATACATTATCGACCATACTCATTTTTGTCATTTGACCATTGAGAAGGCTCCCAAGATAGTCATGGTTTTTGCCTCTAGAATTTAGTATTCAATATTTTGATTGTGGACAGACAAAATTTCTTGTACATGAAAATTTCTTATGGAATTAGCAATGCAAAATGCTTCTTATCTTTTGTAATTTTGAAGCTCTTCCAAATATATGTTTGGGGATGCATTTCATTGTATCAAATTTGTATCTATAGGCTATTGGGGTTTTTATTTAGGTCTGGGTTTTAGGTGGGTCTCTATTTCCATATCATTTGTATTTGGGCAAGGATTTTGGGTTTTCTTCCTAGTTCTTTCCCAATTGAGCCCTTAAACCAATTTAAATAATTTTATTAATATAATATTAGTGGTTCGCTCAATTTTGATTTTAAAAAAAAGATTGATAAGGAGAAATGCAAAGAAAGGAGTTGACATCAAAATACTAAAGATATCATGTCAACTTAATCATACAGAGAAAAACCATAATAACTTATAATGATAATGTTACAACATAAATTTCCACCATACTTATGACACAAGAAAAATATCCAATGATCGCATGCAATAAAACACAATATTATACATATATACATGTAGATTCTTGATATCATCATGTCTTTTCATTCTCCTTGATCTACTTCCTTATCTTCGGTGATACTCTCTCTCACTTTTTAAGACAAGAAAAACTAGTTTCTTGCTTCCACCTCATTTAACTAAGAAACTAGTTACTGTAATACCCATCCATAGTTTTCATTCAGTTTTTAGTGTCGTACTCTATTAGGCTATGGTTTTCAGTTGTTTATGCCAGATTATTTTAGGCTTTTTTATTGTGAGCATTTACCTTCTCAGTTAGTTGATTATGTATGGATTCGTGACACTATATCATGTGTTATCAGATAGACATTGATGATGTTTTATGATGATTATTATTTATACATTATTATTTACCCCATACTTGCATGTGTACGGTTAGTTTATATGTTTGTGTTCATATGACGTGTTTGGTGTGGTAGAGGACAGAGACGTATTTACTTGCATTTGTGAGATCCACATGTTTAACCGATCCCTGTCATTGTTTTCTATGTTATATATGGGATGTACATGAGTGTTCTTGTTATGGTAGGTTTATAGGTACCAAGCATCATCTTCCCTGAATTGGCAGGAGTGAGCGTGCCCATATTAAGGCTCAAATGGTAAAAATGGGAGTTAACAAACAGACCCAAAACCCTAACCTAAACCTAATTTTTCCTAGTATTGGACAAGAATCAGTTTGTCTACCCTACCCGAATTCATCTAAGGGATATGAATTCAAGGTTAACTCCTAGTTGATGTTCTTGTGTTTCATTTTGGTAATCTTTTGTTTGAGTGTCATTATTTGATTATTAAGACAAATTTAAATTGTCTGAAATGGATTATATTCATATTCATGCTTGTTGAAATTAATTGAATATTAAATGTAGGGTATTTAATTAATATGATTAATTAAATACCTATGTTTAATTATGAAATTAGTTTAAAATTCAATTTTGAAATATTAAATTTAAATTGAGTATTTAATTTAATTTTGAGTTGATAAAGATCTTTTTGATTTATTTAAATATATAATATTTATCTTATTTTCTTATGCATTTCAATTGATTAAAATTGAAATTATAAAAAAAAAAATTTAGAAAAAGGAAATATTAAAATATGAGTGTACAGTACAAGGAAGTTTTATTTTATTTAATTATATTTTTTCTCTCAAAAAAGGAAAAGATGAGTTCACTTCTAATTTTTGAGATTAGGGTTTCTCTTTCTTTTATTTACTCTTTATTAGGCATCTATTATGGTGATTAGGGTTAGACACGGGTTTTGGCTTGAATGTAATGCCCCGCAAGGGAACCTAGGAGAACTAACCTAAACATGCAACCAAGTTAACAAGATATTTTTTTTTAAAACATTTACAAACAATAATGTTAACAACGCGGAAGCAACACGTGAGATTACAACTCAACAAAAGTTAAAAATCTCAAGGGTTCCTTGAGGTATAATTAATTAAGAAAAATAATCTATGAATAACAACTATAAAGACTAACATAAAGGATACATCAATTGAATCCAATAATATACATCTCATATAATAAGACCACATATACAACTGAATCAACATCCACTGCACATGTCACAGGGTATGCACTAGTACATAACAATACCATACAATACAATACATCCTCCAAAGGATGTCAACCACTATACACATATGGTACAAGTATACAACTCATGAAACTGAACAAGTCTCCAGAAGAAGAATAAGAAGATAGAAGAAAAAGAGTTGCTAAAAGGATTTTCTGGTCATGAAGAAGAACTGTCAGATCTCAATGGTAATAAGAATCACTACCACCTGACCACGTGGAACCAAAGGTCCACTCCACCGTGCTAAGGAGATAATAGCAGGACCACTCACACGGGTATACAACAAGAAGGCAACATCAAAGGTATACAACCATCATAAAGAAAAGCATAGGAAGATCCTAGAAGCTCTCTAAATCACAATAAGGACATATACAAAATTCTAGAGGTAACCAACACATGTAGGATAACCTAAGCTATATATAGGAAGGTGTCATCATGTACTTCTAACCCTTGATTTTTGTCCTATAAATACCTCACTGGATCTCAGCACTCAAGTGACCATACATGGTATCAATGACCTCTCAAATAGACAAAGTCACTAACTATGCTAGATATACACCCCTCAAGATGGAAAGCATCATCTTTATCGCTTGTTATAAAGGCTCAGAAACTAGGCATAATCCTTTAACTTAGGGATTGGACATCCAACGAAGCACTTTATCCACTTTATAAGAAACTCATTTAATATGTCAAACCCAGGGACGTGTTACTTGAAATGGTCCAAAAAAATATATGCACCAAGCACTTTCTCACCCAATCATTCTATAATTGCTACAAGAAATCAATGTTGGAAAGAAACTATTCTATGGATGTAGGAAATAAATGCTTTCGAAGGGAAACTATACTATTGCTGCATGAAATGAATACTCAAAGGAAAGATAAACTATTGTTGTGAAAGTAAATACTTGAAAGTAAATGATCGAAATAAATGTTGCTAGAGGGATGGAAGAGTGTACAAAATAACTATAATGTCTTAGTTATTATGCCACTTGGCCGCAGGAAGCGGTAGCTAACCTGTGGCTTTGGTTGCAGGAGCTATTCAGCATGGGAATTGAAATGATGGAAATGCAGGAAAGTGAACTAAACTAAAATGAATCTAACTATGGATTCCTCACCAAGTGGCCCCCCTTGGGTGAGTAACAAGAACACTCAATTATACAAAACTAATCTCAAAACTTCATTTGCTCATTAAAATGAATAACAAAGTACAGAGATTCTCATCAATAGTAAAATAATAGAATTGAACTATCTTGTAACTATCATAATACTACTAGTGCCCTTCTTCTCACGCAGGAGCAGGGCTTTATTTATAGGAAAAACATCTAACTACTAAGCTCAACACACCCTAAGAAAAGGTGAAGCTTTTATTACAAACAACTAACAGAAAGGAAAGGTGGAAAGTAGGAAATGGAATCGGTCCAGAAAAGAGGAAAGAACTACTTAGACAACAGATCTAACTTCCCATTCTCCTAGATTTTGTCAGGGAAATTATTACATTTTCCAAGTATTCACTCAACCATCTCCACCTAGATTAACTGGAAACCTTCCACCATTGCTATGTCGATGTTTCATCCGTGTGCGTCTGCTACAAGACCAAGTCAAGCGTCCAGCACATAGATGTGCTCACCTAAACAAGATGATGGTTGCTACTTTGATGTGCTGCATTAAAACTATTAGGATAAAAGTACTCATGGTAAATAATCATTCATAGTGCATATGCATTATCTATTGCTCATTCAGTCAATTCATTCATAAAAAATGATCATAATTTTATAGCGATAAATAGAGCATATTCATCTAGATAAAGCATATTAAGTAGCATATATCCATGGCATATTTCTAGTGGTTGACTACCACATACTAATAGTTTTAGAGCATAAATTCTTGGAGTAATAAAAGAAAACATAGGAAAAGACCTAGAAAAAGTTCTTCTAGGGTATCTAAAGTATGCCATTAAAATGGCCTATCATTATTCCCCCTATGAAGACTAGTGTCGGTCCTCAAGCACTGAGACATTCTGGATCTTGGCAAGAACCTGGAGGTCTCGTTCCTATGTCTCTCCAATCATGGAGGTGCCCACTCACCAGTAGAATCCATTTTTTCACTCCATAACCACCTGAATTTGGTCTGTTCCAACTATGGACCCTATTTGCCCTAAGTGTGATCATACCCTCGATTATGTCCAAACGACCCTGTTACTGCTTGGCATAATTCTTCAAATCAATTTAATGTCCTAGGTGAATTTTATCACTAAATTATATTAACTATTATAGCCATATGATTTAAATCAATTCAAACCAATTAAATCAAACCAAATTCAAACATGGCTATAGTATTTAATTATAAAGGAATTAAATAAATCCCTAAATCAATTACCCACTTGCAAAATAACCCATTCCCCTAGCCTATTTAATTTAATTAAAATGGCTATAGTCCCCTAATTATTAAGAAGCAATTAAATTGTTTAAAATAATTAATTCCTATATTTTTTAATAAATTAAATAATTTTAATTCATTTAATTAATATTCCCTTAAACCCCAACCTAACCTATCTCAACCACTTCTACCCTGGGTTCTAACCCTTCTCAACCCATTCACCCTTGCTAATCTAATCCTAATCCTAATTCTACC
>MU224675.1:105906-141139 GCA_018584345.1 Thuja plicata | reverse complement strand
AGAAAGTCCACTTTCTCAAGCATGACTTTCTTAAGGGACCAACTTGCCAAGTTGAACCTTACACCCTCCCCTTGCTTCTTTAAGGCTTTCATTAATGCCTTATTAATGAAGATGCCTTAAGCCTATGTCTCCTCCATGCCTTATTAATTCTCAAGGAATTAATGGCTCTTACACCACCATTAATGAGTCCCTCAACTCATTAATAAGCCTTGTCTCCCCTCTCTCTCTCATTCTTCTATAAATAGAAGCCATTTTTTAGAGCAAATGAGCCTTCAGCCAATATTGTAAATGCATTGTTATGCTGTTAGATTAAACTTAGACTCATATTTCATTTCATAGTTTATGTTTTTGCATTGTTATTATGTCCATTCTTAGAGCTAGAATGCATGTTTTCTCATCATTTAGCTTGTTTTAAACTAAAATCCTTCATTCTAGGTCGTATATGTCACTGATGGTAGCATAATCTGAGGGCTATTATGTTACTAATCATACTCTTCTTAGTTAGAAGGCAATAGGTCGATATTAGTTGGTTTTACATGCTTATCTAACCTTTTTGAGCTAATGCAATGATCTATTGAGGTGTTGTGTCTTTCTTATTAGGTACAAAATATACACACACATTTCTGGCAAACCAGCCTAACAGGGAGCAGAAAGGAAAGTTTGAACCTAACTGGCTGGGACCTTATGTTATCACTGCTACCTTTGGGACTAGAGCTTATCAACTAGCTACACCTAAGGGAGACATTCTTCTAAATCCTATCAACACTCTACATTTGAAGTGGTTCTATGATTAATGTTCGGCTAGCAAAGCCTATACAGCAAAAAGTTCTTGCAAAACACCAAAAACATTCAGAAAATTGATCCTGAAGAAATCCAAAATTAGTGGAAAAGATTCTACAAAAAGGGTATCCTTGGTGAAAACCTAGTAAACAGGCACCTTGATACTAAAAAAATGTTCAAAAAAGAAAAAATAGCAAAAAAATTGAAAAAGAGATAAGTGCCTTGATGAGCACCTGGTAAAATAGGCATCTTGGTAGCAAAAAGAAAGAAAAAGATCCTGCCAAGTGGTGAAAACCTGGCAATCAAGTGTCACTTGTGTTTTGCGCTCCATCTATCAATGCACTACTGACACAAGGCCTTCATAATTTTGCATGTGCTCATACACTGACTTCATTTTCCTAAATGACTATCTTATCCTCGCTTGGGATTTGTCTATCTTTACATCTTAGGAATAAGTCATTCTACACTGGGGGCATCTTTGCTGGCATAGTCAGTTGTAGTTGCTAGGTTGCAATAAGTTGATATTAGTTGGTTTTACATGCTTATCTAACCTTTTTGAGCTAATGCAATGATCTATTGAGGTGTTTTGTCTTTCTTATCAGGTACAAAATATACACACACACTCCACCTTCACTCTTATACTCAGTTCCTATTTCTCATCTATTTCATCATTCATATAGTTGTCCAGTGGCCATAAAAGTAGAGGAGGCTATAAGGTGAGTGGCAACCATCTCTCAAGTTGTGGTTGTCTTTCCTAGCATATATATCAGTTAACATGTTGCATTGTAGCCTGAAAGTTAATCAGATTGTGTGGTTCTACCTTCTTAAGTGCTATAGTGAGTCTCTCTCATCTTTTCCTTAATCCTTCAGTTACCCTATCCCAGTCTGATAATGACAATCTTTAAAATGCTAAGAAAACTTCCTAACGATTTTCCAGAATCTATTTCCTGGGTGCAGAATCATGAAATCCATAAACAATTTGCATCCAGTTATAGTAAATCCATCATGGTGACTGGCTTTTAGGACAAAGGGGAAATGAAATGGACTATTCCAGGATTCTATACTTATGTAATTACCCGCCATAATTTATTTCATTTTGAATCCAGGAAACGAGGACAGACAAATGTATATCACCAATAAAAAGAAGGGGATTCCAATCAGTATTAAAAGGAACAACATAATTGTGCATGTATAACTCACATAACAAATTCTAGACACAATTAGGTGATGTGTTGTATGCAGCCACAAATTCCTATGGGGTTTTTATGCCTGAGTTAAGATCCCAAAGGACTCTCATTAATTTAAATAGAAGAAATTGCTCCTTGAGGCATAGGGTATAAACCCATGGTGGTGGTCTGGATTTTATTAAATTCAGAATTATATCTATAATCTTATTTATCTTATTCTGTAGGAATTCAATTTGGTGTTGTTTTGTTTCAAGATCCCTTCTTAATTTTTTCTTTTCCAGTTCCCACATCAACTTTTTATATTGCATTGCATTGAAATAGTCAACTAAGAGAGCATGAACGGTTACCTCCTCTGATTTCGATGTGGAACTGGCCTGGCTTCTTGTGGGCCTTCCTCTTTCTTTGTACAAATTGGTACATTATCTGGAAGAAGGGGCTTTTCCTTGTGATTTCCTTCTTATAGAGAATAAGATTCTCCTTCGGCTCCTTTAGGCTGTGATACTTCTGGTATTACACACTTTGCTTCTGTAACTACTTCAGCGGCTGCATGATCCTTTTCCATCATACCCTGGCATTCTGCAATCGGACTGCCTATTTGTGGTTGTTCTTGTAAGGGCTCCCTAGAGGAGATATGAGAAGAGTCAACCATAATAGGGGATTCCTTTCTATCTGAGTGTGTAGTGTTCAAACAAACACTTCTGCGCAATGGGGTATCACTAGAGGCTGCATGTTTCTTCTATGAAATTTTTATTTTCTTGGTAGGTGTGACTGTAGGAGAAATAGTAGAAATAGGAACATCTCGACTCATATATTCCACCATCTTGACCTTGTCCTTGCCCTTTTTATCTTTTTTGCTGAGAAACTATGGGAACCTCGGGTTCTCTACTCCCTGAGGTAGGGTTTGGATGGCCAGATGGAACATTCTAATCATTAACTCCTGAAGAAGAAGGATTCCTCAAAGGTTCATCTTGTTCAACAAGTTCTTCTTCCTCATCAAGGTCATTTCCCTATTCTTCTTGAGATTTTGGGTCATGGCTCTTCTCCATGCAATTGAACATGAGGCGCTAAAATAAATTTATCCCAGGACATGGGAGAGACATCCCTCACTAACCTTTCCACCAATAGTTTGATTAAACCATGGTGGGTCACTACGTTCTACCGCCCCTTCCATACCTTTTCAGCACTTAAATTCAAAAGGGCGTAAAGAAAATTGGGAATATTTAATAAACGGTCATGTCGTAAATGGATCAATAACTTAAAGTGTATAGAATGCAAGAAGGAAAAAGAGCCCTCACAGGTGATGTATCTGATAACATGAACTACCACTTGAGGATATTCTCCTGGAAGAGATGTCCGCTTAACACCTTGTTTGTTGTAATCTATTGGGGCATCGACTGCAAGGAAAATTCTGCTCTGGCTATGCATGCATCGTGCCCATGTGGAAATGCTTCTCTTGTAGAAGGAAGTCCATAGACTTCAGCAATTCATGCTTCAGAAGCTTCAATTTGCAACCCTTTAACATATGCAACTCCATTGTTGTACATTCTCAAGAATTCCAGTGTCATGGCTTCATCATACCCATTTAACCTAACAAAATAGGTGATCCACCCTACTCTGTTAAAAACCTAAATACTATCTTGGTCCTATAAAAAAGAAAAGTGGTTTTTTGGCTCATGCCATATAGGAGAACCACCCATTCTGTTGTTTGAAATTTTCAACAACGTCTGAAAAACTCAAAAAAACACTCTTACTCCACTGATACTATCTATTTTTTTTGCTGAAATGTCTCTGTATGCCTAGAATTGGAATAAATATTTCTAGGTTTCCAGGTAGACAAGGCACAACAGAAAATTTTTGAAATAGTGTTGTGAATCTAAGATGAAATTTTGAGTTTAAAAGACAGGGCTGGTTTCGAAAGGTTACACAAAGTGGTTGTTAAATCGTTATTTTTTATATGACGGCTCAGTATAATTCTGGTAGAAAAAATAGTAATGACAAAGCATGGCAATTATGACAGCTGATTTGGAACTGATGGAATATTTGAGTTGATGGGATATTTCATTTATTACACACAAAACCTATTTACTGCCCCCTACAAAAAAGGTGACAAGTGTCCTCACTTGCATGGAAAAGTACAACAAATCATGGATGAATCAGTATATTAATTACAATGTGTCATAATCATATTAAATGAAGAAAAAAAGTTTTTTAGACAATAAAGTAATGCGTACTGTACGCCTCCTCTTCATGATTCATGATTCCCAAGCTTTCCAAAGGCTAAGGTTAGTAGCACCATTTTACAATGATAGAAATCAAATACACAAAGCTACCGATAACACATAACTTGAAACGTAACCAATAAAATATACAAGCAAAGAAAGGAAAACAAATGAATGCAAACCCCAAAGTGCTTGAAGCTTCTATTGTCTCTCTCTACTCCTTCTGAAATGTTGTTTTTGATGCTCAGTATTGGTGTGGGCAGCGTTTATGACTTGAGAAGCATCAATAATTTCCTAATTGAAATGGGTGTGTGATTGCAAGATGGCTTGAATGCTAGAACCAAACTGACGGAATAATGGCACACGAGAGCTTGAAATCCTGGATCCTTCAAATGGTTATGAAGGGTTTATTATATAGAAATTGGGGATGAAATGAACGGTTGAGATCAATCCCCGAGATAGGTTGATGAACGGTTGAGATTAAAAGGAACTGGAGAAGCCATCAGTAAACTCCACCTCTTTAATTGGTAAAGACGAGATAGAGTTTGGTTGACTGAAGAGCTAATTGTGGGTTACCTTTTAGAATTGAAGAGGTGGGTGGAGTTACCCATGTGAACTGGAGAGATGGGTGGAGTAACCCATGTGATCTGATTGGAGTTATCTCTTTGAAGATAAATGAATATTTAATTTATTTATTTATTTAATATTTTCAACATGTGAGATAATTGAATTCTTTTTATTTAGAATTGCTTTATTGAATGAAATTAAATTAATTTAATTAGAAGAATTTAATTAGTAAGTTTAAATATTTCAATTTAAACTATAGGAAATTGAATTTAATTAATTAATTAATGATAATTAATCAATTAAGGTTAATTAATTAAATAAAATTAATTATTTAATCAATTTTGAGAATTTGATTAGATGATTTGGGGAATGAATTTAGAGGAAAATAGAAGATTAATTAATGATTAAAAAACCATTAATTAATAGATGAAAATTAGTGTTTTTAACTTCAAGTCGTAAGCCTATCCATTTTTGAGTGTCTACATTTGCCCCTCTTTGATGCGATGTGACTTATCGCAGTGTGTCAAAGATTATTTGATCTTGCCCCAACTTGCCCCGATGATAGTATGTGTATTTATGCCCCCTCAACAAATTTGAGTGAAAAGTCATGACATGAGCGTTAATTTTTTGAAATTGCAATTTCTGAATCTGGGTAGTTGACTGATTTGAAAAAATACTTTATATTACCTTTGATATTGACTATCAAAGTTTCCAGGGACCAGGAAGAAAAAATTGACTTCCTATATAAATTAGGGTTTTTGAAAATCCCTATAAGTAGCCAAGAGAGTCATTCATTTGTCACATTGCCTTCGTGGAGCTCTTGAATTCTTGGTGAGTTTATTCTTGTTTTCTTTGCTTTTGCTCTTGTTTTCATGCGATGGCGGGCTTACCTGGAGTCACACGCATATCCGACCAAGTTTAGACATATTAGAGGCCAGTTAGTGCAGGACGTCCGATGAGTATTTGTGCTTTGCATGTCATTAATGATTGTATTTCTTGCTTTTAAATGTTTTTGTTTTCTGGCCATATGCATTAGTTGCCGCAATCGCCTGCAGTTTTGCCGCAATCACGGTTTGAATGTTGTAATTGCCAGATTTGTGCCGTAAATGATAAGAGTTCCGCACTTTCCTGGTTTGCATGTTGCAATTGCATTTTATTTGCCACAATTGACTATTGTTTTTTGCAATTGCATAACAGTACCGCATATGTAGGGTTTATTACCGTAATTGCTTGTTTGTAACTATATCTGTGATTTCCTTGTCTCATTTCTGCTTATTCTGGTTTTTGTCACTTCCCTCTATGACTGATACTGACATATTTTTGATTTATTGTTGTGTGCAGTTCACCGGGAGGATTCTGCGCTGCTAAGAGTGTAGACCGGTGGGACTTGTATACCGGTTCCAGCTTTCTGAGGATGAGAGGTCATTTCTTAGGGACATGGGTTTATATTGGATCTGTTACAGGCCAGAGATCATGACCAATAGGGGTCTGATCTTGGCTCTTGTAGAGAAATGGCATTTAGAGACATGCACTTTTCGGTTACCCATTGGAGGGTATACTATTACTTTGGAGGATGTGTACCGCATCCTTCAGCTTCTAATCTAGGGTACACTTGTGGAGTATGCTACCCGACTTGGTATTGTTGCTTTGACTAAGTTGTCTGGATTTCCCCGAGATCAGCTTGGTTTATCTAGTGCATATGATATTCCATGGTCCCGATTTGGCTTGGGCCTCGATAGGCTATCTACCTTACTAGGTAGTTTGATATGTGGCATCTTATGCCCGAATCATCACCAGTGCAGATTCTCTGTCAGCTTTGGTTCTGTACTGCAGAATATGATCCGTGATCATATGGTTTATGTATTGGGGCCATACATGTTAGCACATATGCACTTTCATATGTTTTACATGGCTTACCTTAATGGTAAGTCGCTTGACTGTGGTGCTACCCTCCTGCAGATATGGGCATGGGAGCACATTGCTGTATGTCATCCCATTGGTACGCGTGATCTACCTATAGAAAGGCCATATGTTTTCATGTATGATGGAGCCATTGTTCAAAACCACATGGTTCATCTGTTGTATTAGCGTCAGCAGTTAGACATGATGCCCTATTTCTTTTGGAGACCCTACAAAGAGTGCCCAGTATGGGATGGACAGGATATTCATCTTCCTTTTTGCCATCAGCAGAGATACCTGATTGGTCGTGTGACTGACCATGTTCATATGACTGATTTTCACAACATCAACAGGGTGTTGCGACAGTTCAGGCAGTAGCAAGACGTGTCTGATATGTATGCCTATTTTGCTCATAGGTCAAGGGACGTTGCAATCTGGGGTGGTGTCATTTCATTAGATGTTGTGCAAACTGAGTTTGCAGGCCTACTTCCTATTGTGTGGACATGGCGATCTGCTACTATAGATGCAGGTATGGTTGTTCTATGCATTTTTGTTCGGTTTCCTTACTGCACTTTTAATCAAGTTGGCTTAAGGTACTTGTTGCTTATCTGATGTGGTACTGATATTTGAATTTGATCTTTTACAAGCACCACTCCTCAGTATGATTCTCATTGGGCATAGACCCAGCCATTTTCACTTACAGATGTCTCTTGTCCCATTTCTAGGACTCTCATGAGGAGGCATCATTAGGTACGACAAGGCAGGGGAGGTCGAGATGGTGGGACGAATGGTGGCCGTGACAGAGGTAGGGTTGGAGGCCGAGATGGAGGTAGGGATGGTGGTCAAGATGGCAGATGGAATGGAGGTAGAGATGGAGGATGGGGGAGGGGAGATGAACTTGGTCCTGAGGGTGCTAGTGGTGGAGTTCAGATGAGGGGTGGTCAGAGTGGTGACCGGACCAGTACCGAGAGAGTTGGGTTGAGTGTGGTATTGGAGGATGAGGATGCGGTGGAGGAGGAGGCACCTCAGTTAGTGCAAAGAGTACATCGGTGTACTCATGATATTTTGGCTCTGAGAGTGGAGGATAGGGTGGTTGTGGAGGATGTAGATATAGAGATAGCAGATATTGATATTGAGGCTTTGCATGCTGAGAGTGCAGGTATGAGCTCGTCTACTGATAGTGGCAGTACAGGCAGTAGTACTAGGGAAAGTTCTAAGAGTGAGGATGATTCTTGGGTTGTGAGGGGGAGGGGAGATTAGGGATTTGGTGACAAAGTGGAGGAGGGTGACATGGATGTGGCCATGGGAGGGATGGACATAGATCCTTCTGATTTGGAGAGACTCACGTAGCAGGTTTCTGATTTGCAGGCTAGACTTGCTTCTGTTGATGCCTGTGCCACTACTTTAAAGGCTAGGGTTACAGAAGCTGAGGCTAGGATGACTGCGGTGGAGGCTAGAGAGCGATAGGTTCAAGCTGAGGTTTGTTCATTTATAGACAATGTATAGGACACTTCTCACCGGGATTTTTTGGATAGATATTATAGATCTGGGCATGATGCCCAGAGGGAGATTGAGTATTGGAGATGCCATTACAAGGGTGTAGTTCCTGCAAAGCAGAGAGTTCCCATTTATATAGCCTCTTAGAGATCTAGTAGGGCTCAAATATCATAGAGGTCACAGAGTAGTGGTGTTGGTGCTCCCAGTTCATCACAAAGACCTGCTATTGATATGCCACCCCCTCGTCCACCTAGCGGCGAGGGTGGGGGTAGCATATGCTGATTTTGATATCTTTCCTCTTTTGTATCATGTACAATTTTTTTAGTGATGTTCATTTGATATACTTTGAGGCTTATCCATTTTTGTATCCTGACAGACTGATATTTATTGATATATAAGTTGATTACCTTCCTTTGTTCCGACTTGTGACCGTTCATTGTACTCAGATATTCTGATTTATATGAGATGCAGCTAGTGATTTGATATGATGTGCACTGGTTTACTTTCTATATGTATGATTCTACATGATTTGGTTTAGGTGATGAAAATGTATATGCAATATGATTCTATGATGCAGACTCATAGATGAATGATTTACTTTTCCTATGATACTGACATGTTTATGCCGGATGGTGGAAATGAAATGCATGTTTATGAGATGCTTATGGATGCATGTGATTTTATGATTTATCATGTATGAAACTGCTATGTTTTTTTCAGTTTTTATTTGTTTGATGCACTTAAATGGAATTAATTCAATCTATTATACGCAAAATATTTGAGTAATGCATGTGTTAGTTAGAAGGAATTAGTTTGGAAATATTTTCTCTGGGATTGATTTGATAGATATGGGATGATAGAAAGGAATTTTTATTTTTGATAGATATGAATTGATAGAAAGGATGATGTCCCAAGTCGCTACCCCTGTTTCCAATATTTGTCATCATTGCATCTTTTTTATTTTTTGAAATTCCAAAGAGCGTCCAATGCATCCAGATCACATACCATCTAGATACCACCACGAACTCTTGATAATCAGAAGGAGTAGAGAGATTGAATAGAAAGAGAACTTAGTGCACCCAAATAATTACCATCTAGGTTTAGCTTTGTTCCTTGTTTGAAAAGAAAGAGATTCAAAAAGCACCCAAATATTGACCATCTGGATACCGCTTTCCCCTTTGAATAAACTGACAAAAAGGAAACCAAGATAGAACTCATATGCACCCAGAGTCCATCTAGATAACACTGTGAGCTCTTGATTCCATAAAGAAAAGACCAAAGCAAACAAGATAGAACTCCTACACACCTAGAGTCCATCTGGATAGCATCATGAGCTCTTGATTGCAAAAAAGAGAAGACCATATAACCAAGATAAAACTCCAATGCACCCAGAGTCCATCTGAATAGCACCGTGAGCTCTTGATTCTATAAAATAAACAAGAAGATAAAAGAGAAGGAATGTCCAATTATTTCCCAAGGTTAAGCTTATATTGTAGAACTGTGTGGTTTCCAGATAAGTGACAGCGCCTACCGCATTTATCCTAAATCATTATGGCCCTGAAATCGAAGTGAACATTCAACAGACAGCAATCAAAGAAAATAAGTCATGATCTATCATAGCTACTCTCCTCACATGGTGGATCCTAGAGTAGAGTAAAAACATAACCTTGAAATATAGACTGACATCTGACCAACTAATTGACCTAGTCAACATTTTTGGATTGTTCCTTGAATCAGTTGGATTCTCTTGATTGGCCCAACTCTTTTGATAGGCTTGATTGGCTTGATTGTTTGAGTGTGTCTGGTTTCAGTAATGGATAACTCATATAAGACTAACATATCTGGTTTTGAGTGTATCCATCACTGTATAAGATGATTGATAGGATTTAATTGATTTGATCGATTTGGATGGTTGATCAGGTTGTGTCAGATGGGCCCAATGTTGATTCAAAAAATCTCATGATTGTGACATTTGATAGATTGGCTTGGTCGCTAGTTGCTTGCTGATAGATTTGATAGATTGATAAAGCTGTGTCATATGGGCCCAATGCTGATTCCCAAAGCTCATGATTGTGACATTTGATAGACTATGCTTGATCGCCCTTTGCTCTCTTGATAACCGAGTTGGCTTTATTGCTTGGGATTTTGCATTTTTTGAATTTTTTTGATTGAGGATTAATTATTTTTGGGACATTTTTTTATCTTTTTAGGATTTTTTACGAGTTTTCCAATTTTTTGGATTTTTTTAGGACATTTAGAATCACCCCCTAGTCTGGTGGATCAGTAGTAACCATGGATAAGTTTTGGTGCTCAAAGGGGTTTGTGCTTCAGGATACAGCCTAGGTAGTCAGTTGTGCATTTGAAGTGTGCTCAAACTTTTACTTTTGGAGTTCATTGATGGTGAAGCTGGATTTGAACACTTGGCGCCTATTTGCCAGGTTTTCACCAAGGTACCTACTCAATAGTGTCTATTTGCCAGGTTTTCACTGAGAGAGTGATTTTGTTTCTCTTTATTTTTTTTCTTTTTGATTATTTTTTTTGTTGTCAATAAGGCACCTGATTGTGAGGTTTTCGCCAAGGTAACATTTTGTATTTTTGATTTTTTTTGGTATGTTCTAGATATGTAGATAGGTGCCTGAACCATTGAGGCCTCAAGCATGGAACCTCTTGAGGTGCATTTCATTGATGTATGCGAGGAGCTGATCTCCTTCTAGTGTTGCTAGTTGGTATGCCCCACTCTAGGTAGAGCTAATAATGACATGCTCCTAGCCAGTTAGGCTCAAACTTTCTTGGTTTCACTCTTTCTTCTTGGTTATTTTGATTTTCCATGAGGACAAGGTCTGCTACCTCAAATCTTTGTGGCCTCACCTTCTTTTGATAGTTCCTTCTAAGGTGATTTTGATAGCCTTGTAAGTGGTTGAATGCATGATGTCTTCTTTCATCTAGTAACTCCAGTTCACTGAGCCTTGCTACTCTGTAGTCTTCATCTATTATGAGGTTCTTTAGTGATATCCTTAGGGATAGTATTTCCCCTTTGAGGGGTAGGACCACCTCTGATCCATATACTAGGGAGAAAGGAGTGGCTTCTATAGGTGTTCTCACACTAGTTTTGTATGCCCATAATGTAGGACTAAGTTGTAAATGCCAGTCTCACCTTGATTCATTCACTGTTTTCTTCAAGATTTTCAAAATTGATTTATTTGTAGCTTTAGCTTGGCCATTCCCTTGAGGGTAATAAATCAAGAGAACCCCTGTTTGATTTGGAATTGTTCGCATATTTCTTCAACATATTTGTTTTATAAAGGCGTACCATGATCTGTTAGGATGGTTTGAGGGATCACGTATCGACAGATGATGTGGTTAAGTATAAACATTGATATCTTCTTTCTAGTTATGTAAGTAAGGGGAATTGCTTCTACCCACTTAGTGAAGTACTCTGTTGCTGCTATAATGTATTTGTGTCCATTTGTTGAAGAAGGTGTTATCTTTCCCACTAGGTCAAATCCCCACATGGAAAATGGCAATGGTGAAGTGATAGGATTTAATTCTTGGGCTCCAATGCATGGATGAGGTCTCCATGAATCTAACATTGCCTAACCCTTTGTACATGTTTGTGTGCATCTATCTCTAGTGGGGGCTAGTAGTATCCCATGCATATGATCTTCTTAGCTAAGTTTTTTCCACCTCCATGGGTTCCACAAATTCCTTCATGTACCTCATACAGAGCTCTCTAGGATTCTATGGAAGTGAGACATCGTAGTAGCATTTCATCTAGACTTCATCTATATAAAGTAGTTGAGAGGATGGTATACCTAGAGGCTTGGCAGATGAGGGAATTTCTCTGGTTTCTAGAAAAGTTGGGAGGTAGGACACTATGTTGGAGGTAATTATATACATCTTGGTACCATGAGGTTTCAGGACCAACAAGGATGCATGTTGATTCTGTGATGGATGCATGATGTGATGGCACGATGAGTTGCTCCACTAGAAATTTTAATCATTTTTTTTCCTATCATATCAATCAGTGATGCTATGGTAGCCATCATGTCTATAGCTTTGTTCTGAGCTCGTGGTATTTTATCAAAGAAGATGTATTGGAATTTAGTGGGCAATCTTTCCATCTATGCTCTGTATGGTATTAGCTTCTCATCTTTGGTCATATAAATATTTTTGACTTGGCTAATGACCAAATATGAATCTTTGTAGACCTTAAGGTTCTTGATTCTCCATTGAATTTCTATCTTTAAACTGATGGCTAGTGATTCATATTCTGCTATGTTGTTTGTGCAAGGGAAGTTGAGTCTGAAATATTTTGGAATTGTATCATTATCTAGAGTGATAAGAACTATTCTTGCCCCAGCACCATGGTTTGTGCATGATCCATCAAAGTATATTTTCCATACCTCGATCACTAGTTGTAGTGTCATAATAGTTTCATCTAGAAAGTCAAAAACGATAGGCTGATGATCATGAATAGGTGCCTTTGCCAGTTGGTCTGCAATCACTTGCCCTTTGATGGCCTTTCTTTCTATGTACTCAATGTCAAACTCACTTAAAATCATTACCCACTTTGCAATTCATCCTGTGAGCACTGCTTTTCTTAGGAGGTACTTTAAAGGATCAATATGTGCTATCAACTTTGTCTAGTGACTCAACATGTACTGCCTCATCTTTTGGGAAGCAAAGATGACTACCAAGCATGATTTTTCAATTGGTGTATAGTTGAGCTCATATCCGACCAATGTTCTACTAAGATAGTAGATGGCTCTCTCCTTCTGTGTGACATCATGTTGTGCCAAGAGTATGCCTAATGTTGATTCCATTGCTGAGATATACAGAAGCAATGGTCTACCTTGGACTGGTGGCACCAGTATAGGAGACTTGAGTAGATAGTTTTTGAATTTTTGGAATGCTTGTTTGCATTGCTCTATCCATATGAATTTGATGTCTTTGTGCAGTAGATGTTGGAATGGGTGGCACTTGTCTACAAGCTGAGTTATGAAGCGTCTAATTTATTGGAGCCTTCCTTGTAACCCTCTTAGTTACCTTAGGTTCGATGGTGGTGGCATGTCCAATATTTCTTTGACTTTCTCTGGGTCTACTTTGATGCCTCTATGTGACACAATGAACCCCATTAGCTTCCCTATTGTCACCCCGAATGCACATTTCTTTGGGTTTAGATGGAATTTGTATTCCTGCATTCTCTCAAATATTGGTCCCAATACTTGTAGATGATCCTTGCGATGCATTGACTTGGCTAGTATGTCGTCGACATAGTCTTCCATTGTTTTGTGGATGAGATCATGAAAGATAGTTGTCATGGCCCTTTGGTATGTTTCTCTGGCATTCTTTAGACCAAATGGCATGACATTCCAATAATATTTTCCCCAAGGACATGTGAAAGCTATTTTGTGTTGGTCCTCTAGCGCGATCCTTATCTGATTATACCCTAAAAAGTCATCCATGAGTGATAGGATTTGATGTCCAGCTGTTAGATCTACTATCATATCAATGTTATACAAAGGAAATTCATCTTTGGGACAAGCTATGTTGAGATCTCTGAAGTCTGTGCAAATATGAATCTGATCACTTTCCTTTGTAACTAGTACCAGGTTAGATATCCAATCTGCGTATGTAATTGGTCTTATGAACTTGGCATCTAGGAGCTTTTTCAATTATGCCTTGACTAGAAATGCAACATGGGGATGCATCTTTCTTAGCTTCTATTTGATATGTTTGGCATTGGGTAGCAATGGGAGATTATGCATTACAAGCTCTGGATCTAATACTAGCATATCCGAGTATGACCATGGAAAATTGATCATCCTTTCCTTGAAGAAACTAATGAACTATTCTCTCTCCTCTGGGGTGAGTGATTTCACCAAGTAGATGTTCTTTGGGTTCTTGTCATCTCCCAAGTTGACTTCCTCTATTTCTTCTGCTAGTAATGTCGATTTCTCCTTTGTTAAGGGGAGGAGTTCCTTATTTCCATCTTCTAGCGCCTCAATGAGGTTTTCACTCGAAGATACATCTTGTTTTATCTTTTTATCAATTTTTGTGTCAGTGAGGGCCTTTTGATTTCACTTACTAATGATTATTTTTTCTTTTTTGATTTGTTTTGATGACTGGAAAGAGGGGATTCCTCCCCAAAGTATGCTGATCTGTCGAGGTCAATGGAGAAACCTGCTTTATAGTCTCCTGATGGCATTCCCTCTCTAAGTCCCATGAAGTCTGCAATGGCCTCATAATTATTGAAAACATCCATATTAGGCAGTCTTTGTTGATCCCACTCTATTATTTCTGGGTGTACAAGACATAGAATCTCATGTTGGATTGACTCTATTTGGTTGAAAGGGACTATGGATATGGTTACTACAAACCTAAACTGTGATGTGGATGCATCACCTAAAGAATGGAGAATGACATGTTTATCTACGCAAGGTTGGTCGTTAATGGATAATTGGTCAAATAAGTCTTCAAGGTTTATGGTGGTGGTTGGCCGAGGGGAATAATCTGGGATCGGTGGTTCAGAGTCATGAAGGGATCTCTACTCATACTCATGAGATTCAGTTTTGATAGAATGCTCGTTAGATGTCTCACTTCCTTCATTATCATCAATGGCTATGTTGAGGTTTATTCAGGTTTGAGTGGTTCCCTCTTCGGCAGGCAACAGTTGTTGTTGTATGTTTCTTATCAAGACATGTTCTAATTTTTTCCCCCGGTGCATCTCTGCTATTTGTTCCTAATCAACTGGGATGTCTTGTATTATAGGGCTGGTTATTTGTTTCCCATATCCTAACCCTCTCTTATTTCTTTGGGTTTGTGGGAGAGACAATTCCATTAAGCCTTGTTCTCTTTCCCCCATACCAATTGTACCATCATATCTGAATATTTGTAACATTGTATAATTATTTCCATAGTTTGATAGGGGTAGGGGTTGTTGAAGTGTTTCTTGTGGATCTTGGTACAACCATGTACTGATATCTTGTTCAAATGGGTTTTCTTCTGCAATGTCTCCCCATCTAACAAAAGTTGTGGGTGGACATCTAAATAGAACAAGCTCTGGAGTTTCTATTATAATAACTGGTTGTGGCATGTCATTTGTTCTTGGGCTCTGAGGCATGTTTGTAATAGTGAAAGCTTCCTCGTAGCTATATTCACCATAACCCTTTTTAGTAATGGATATCTTTCCTAATTTCTGTGTGACATCCTTAGGATATGAATCCAATGAGGCTAGGATGCTTGTGTCTTGGTTTGAGGGTACTTGGTTGTCAATGCTAATTTGGACTGCGTTATAGTATTGGAAAGGATTGGGTTCTCCCTCTATGATGATTTCTTCTCCCTGGTGTGGGAATTTGATGCATTGATGGTATGTTGAAGCTATGGCTTGCATTTCATGTATCCATGGTCTCCCTAGTAACATGTTGTATCCCGACTCAAGATCTAGGATCTAGAAGGGAGTGTTCTTGACCACCGGACCACTACGAATAAGTAGAATGATAATACCTTTAGAGGATCTTTCCTCTTTGTCATAAGCTCTGATATTTATCCTCCTCATGACATCAATTCTTGATTCTGAGTAGCCTATTTTCTTGATTAAATTTATAGTATAGATGTTTAATCCAACCCCACCATCAACAAGGACTCTACGGATAGCACTTTTGTAGACCTGGACAAGCAAGTGCAAAGGATCATTATGTAGGGGTTTATGCGGTGGTACATCATGGCCTGTGAATGTTTCATGCTTGTTAGTAGTTATATGGTTAACCATCATTTGGAAGCTCTCAGGTGTTATGTCCCTTGGGAGAGCTGCATTCTGAAGGGCTTGGTCAAGTGCCAGTTTATGATGCAGAGATATGCGCAATAGGTCAGACATGGAGATCTGGGTAGGTGTGCGCTTGAGTTGATCCACTAGGCTTGGCTATGGATCTGAGGTTGCATTAGGATTGGCAGATATAGTAGATGAGGATGGTACCCCCTACAAGACAACTCTGGTATGATGTGTGGTTACAACACATTTGTTACCTTGGTCTTTGATAGTGATCATAGCCACATGGCTATCTGAAGGATTGAGGCAATTGATAACGTTATCACTGTTGGCATATGTATAGCTGACCTATTTGGATGATCCACTAGACCCATAGGATTTCCCTTTGTTGTGATCATTAAATGTATCATTGAATATAGTGTGATCAGTTGTTCCTTTGCCTTGGGTATTTATTACATCGATGACCCCTGTGTCAATCAGATCTTGGATGACGTGTTTCAATTGGTCATAGTTAGGTGTTTTGTGTCCTTTCACTCGATGAAACTCACAAGTCATTATCATTATACCACCTTGGTTTGTTTTCACCTTGCTCAAATTCCTTGATTTCTAGGAGAGTGATAGTGTTGGATTGTATCAGCTTTCGTAAAGCTAATTCTATCGGCTCTCCTAATGGTGTGAAATCTCGTTGTTGGAATTGAAACCATGGTTTGCATTGAGTCTGTTGTTGACTGTTTGACACAGTGGTTGCTTGGATAGGGGGAGGTTGGTTTTTAGTGTATGCTTGTTGAGTGGGCCCTGTGGGTTGTTGGTTGGCCACAGGTGCACCTTGTAGTGACACTTTGGGTTGAGCATAGTTGACTGTCTTCACATCAATGACACCATCGTTGGTGACATTTTTGTTTTCGCTCCACCATTTATCTTTGTTTGTTGCATTTTTGTTTGTATTTGTTTGGGTCGGATCTGCAAGGATTCCTCATTTGACTAAGTTCTTCTCACAAAAAACTCCTCATTTGATGAGTTGTGTGAAGTTCAGAGCTAACTGCAATTCTATTGTGAATGACATGTCTAGAATCAGATTGTCAAAAAACATAACTATCAGGTCTTGTTTGGGCACATCATATGTTAATCAGTTTGCAATATTCCTCCATCTCTATAGGAATTTCATAAAAGACTCTCCATCTTTCTATTTGATATCGCAAAGGTTCTTGATACTAACCTTGCGCTCAATGTTATGATGGAAGTGAGCGATGAACTTTTCACCTAGTTCACCCCAAGACAGAATGCCATGAGGTAAATGCGAGAACCATTCCATTGCTGGTCCTGCTAAGCTTTGTGGGAATAGTCACATTAAATATGTCTCATCATGTGCGACTTTGACACAACTAGAAAAATCTCTTGGATATGCTCAATAGGGTTGTTATTGCCCCTATATTTGTCAAATTTTGGTACCGAGAAGTGAGTTGGGAATGGAGACATGTGAAGAGAGTGGTCAAAGTGGTATGTGTACAAATCCTCTACGGTGTAGGATTTGGTTTTCCCTTGATTTTGCATATCCATCATTTGGGTTTGAAGGGTTTTCATTTATTGTGTCAACATGTCTATTTGATATTGAGTTTGATGTGTGATGATGTTCCTCTGTGTTGTAGTAGGTATGAGGCTGGGCCTCTGCGTCCCTTGAGTACGAACATAGGACCTCATCCTTGGGACTTGATATTGATTTCCCAACACATGATTTTGAAATGGGAGCACATGAGTAGCCCAAGGTGGGTTTTCATGTGTTTAATGTGGTGGTTGGGCATGTTGTTGTTGCTGAAACTATGGTTGATATTGCTGGGGTTGATATGGTTGCTGCTGAAGCTAGGGTTGTTGTTACTGGGGTTGGATTTGTGGCAACTAAAATTGGGGTTGTTGTTACTGGGGTTGGATTTGTGGCAACTGAAGCTGGGGTTGCTATTGCTAGGATTGGGTTTGTGGCAACTAAAGTTGGGGTTGGATTGGTTTTTGAATGGGCAAAGGTGTAGCCTTGGGTGGGCATTAATTGTAAGTTAGACCTACTGAGATGGATCCCTGCGGGAATGATGTGTTGATCCCAAGACTAGTAGGAATTGAGTGCAGTAGCAACACATTTTCAACACAGTTGTTGTTTGTTGGGGGGATAGAAGGCATAGCATGAGTTCTTGATTGGCCAGGCCATGAGATTGAAGGTGGAGGCATACTAGTGACCATGGGTACACTTAGTCATGAGCCTGTCATGCTTTGAGTGGAAGATGTGCTTTCTTGGTTTGTGTAGTTGGTTTGATTGGGTATCATCTATGCCAATGTTGGTATTGTCAATAGTGGGAAGATTTGAGAAACAACAGGTAGTATCTGAGAGGGTTGAGTAGTGTTTTGACTTGCGAGAGCATTTTTAGGCCATATGGTCGACACACTGAATTCAGCAGGAGTTTGACTCCCTTCTTTATCAGCATGGCTAAGTAATGTTCAAGATTCCTCTCTACAACAACATCAACTACTTGTGTGGAATAAGCATCTTGCTCTATTTCCTCAATCTCCTCTTCTGTGACATTTTGGAAAAAAGATGACCCGTAGGGTTGTTCAATGAACAGAGCATAACTAGTGTTTATGAAAGGGTTGTCTTCTCTCTCTATTTCCCAAGAAGGGAATCTATTAATATATGACTCATGAGGTTGCGTTCTAGCCTTAAACCTTGTGTAAGGCCCTCCATGAGGTGTTTGAGACATGGTGCGGTCCAGATTTTGTAACTAAAACAAGTGATATAAAGCAAACAAAAAAGGATAACCTTTCTAAGGAAGTTTGAGTTATGTTTTGGACAAGGGTAATTCTAAGGACAGATGTTTTTTTATCTTGATCTCAAAGTTGTGATGATCTAAAAGATAATATTTTGTTGACCTTTGCGTAGGACAAAGTCACTTGATAGAGATAATGATGATGTTTGATATGATGAGATCAAGATATTTTGAGTCTGAGCTTTCGAACTAATAATGTTTTAGACAATAATCATGCTTTTCAAAGAAGGGATGATCCTTAATGTTTAGAGATTCACACAATGTTTTTCACATTTTTTTGGGATAGATACTGGTCTTTGACACAAAATGGAGAGTACTTTCAAGGTTTTTAGGTCAAAATAGGTGTAAAATATCTCTGTTCAATTGCGACACAACTCCACCAATTGCGGAAAAGTGAATGGTTGAGTGCGGTATTTTATCACCAATTACAGGAATAAACAGGTCAATTGCGGCAATAAACAAGTTAACTATGGCAGACTTCCGCCAATTGTGGAAAAATGTGGGCAATTGCGGTAAATGGGAAACAATCTCAAAAAAGACTAGAAGATAGGTATCACTATCTGACAATTTTTTTGATTTTTTGGAATAATGCTTCCAATTTGCAAGATTGTTTGATGTTGAAAACCCTAGACTTTAACATGTATGACTTGTTTTGATAGGTGGATGTTTGTTTTGCATTTTTAGCAACTGGTCAAAGAACAAGCACAAAAAACACTATATTTTGAAGAATGAAGACTGACAATGTTTATGTTCTACAACTTTATCAAGTTACAAGGTTATCGCAAGGTCTCGACAATGAACAATTAGATTAATCTAGGTCAATGGCTTCAGAATACAATGTTATAGGCCCAATGCTTGAATGTTCATTAGCTCACATAACAATTATCACACTACTAGGACACGAAGGTCCACAACGTAAGCGCCCATGTTTTTTCCGTTGCCAGGTATTATTGCCGTGGAGTGAAGATCTCTTTCACTACACAAATACCATGGGACACATATGTTGGGAGTCTTGGGGGGAATTTCGCAACCCCTTCCACTATAATAAGGTATCTGTTCAGAGGTATATTAGTTTGGCCTCTAATTAACAAGGTTGTAGTAAGGGTATGTGGTGTCTATCCAATCGGTTTATACGTATGTGACTCACTTAAGAGCCTAGTTGACCACGCTAGCTCCATAGGGATATTCACCCAATCCAAACTATCATCAACACACCTCGCCCAATCTTGGCTAGATAAGACAAAACTTTGGTTCGTGCCTTGTTTATATACAGATTGGAAGGATTACCGGTTTAAGGTCGTTCTCCGAGGAAGAAGCGCATTCCCTAGACAAGCCTTTCTAAAAAGTATAAAGGTGTCTAATCTAATAGATTGTGTAAGTGCACCCAAAACTTAAGACACGAGGTAAATCCATTAAGCTCTAAAAGTTTGAAATGTGAACTAAGCTACACCACCATATAAGAAAAAATGTTCAGTTTTAGGCCCAAAAAGTAGGTGTTGATTGCTTGTTCAATTTTATTGCACCAAATCGAGAGATTCTTTACCTTGTTCAATTTTAGTCCCCACGTCAATTTTAAGCCCAAATCTGAAATGTGAGATGTGAGATGTTTGACAAACATTGTTCTTTTTAAACCCAAATCGATAAGTGAATGAATTTTAAGTTGTATTGTTATCTTGCCTCCTCGATTCGTACTGTCAAAGAAAGTGTTTAGTATCTCAAGAAATGAAAGCTTTCAATCCAGAATAGTAGAATATCCAGAGACTCTGGGATTATTGAGATTGCTGAAATTAATGGTGACTTTATTCTTACCTGTGAATCTCTTAATTGAATCAATATACCTGGTGTATGCTTCACTTTGATCTTCAGTTGTGATTGTGAGAATTTCCTTTTTTTGTGATCGATAGTTGATGGTCCTCCTTCTTGCAGCTCTTAATGTTCTAGCACCTAGTATGTGTCTAATTACCTTCTTTTTCATTCACTGATAGTCAGCCCTGCATGGAAACCAAGAAAAATAGACAGAAAAGTGGCTTTTGAGTCGATTGCGGTACTGTTTGTTCAATTGCGGCAATCTTTGGTCAACTGCGCTACAATATTAGCGATTGCGGAAAAACACTTTCCTTTGCGGCAGGATGCGTTCGATTTCGGCACAGATCAGGCAATTGTGGTAAAATACAGGCAATTGTGACAAATAATGGGTAACTGCGGTCAAATACAATCAATTGCAGCAAAAGTACCAGAAGATAGAAAGATGAAAGATGATAGAATAATAGTGCGAAAGCCTATAATCAATTGCGGCATTAAACCAGTCAATTGCGGCACAATTTTGTCAATTATGGTAAAATAACAGTGATTGCAAAATAACACGGATGTCAAGAAAATGATGAAATTTTAGGCCTGCAACCGTACAGCCATGGCTGATTGATTCTGTATGTCATCTGCAAGACATATTTGTGTTGTTTGATTCACGTCGGGTTCACCAAAATGTGTGCCTCCTCTTCATGATTCGTGGTTCCCAAGCTTTCCAAAGGCTAAGGTTAGTAGCACCATTTTACAATGATAGAAATCAAATACACAAAGCTACTGATAACAAATAAATTGAAATGTAACCAATAAAATGTACAAGCAAAGAAAGGAAAACAAATGAATGCAAACCCCAAAGTGCTTGAAGCTTCTATTGTATCTCTCTACTCCTTTCGAAACGTTTTTTTTGATGCTCAGTATTGGTGTGGGCAGCGTCTATGACTTGAGAAGCATCAAGAATTTGCTAATTGAAATGGGTGTGTGATCGCAAGATGGCTTGAATGCTAGAACCAAACTGATGGAGTAATGGCACACAAAAGCTTGAAATCATGGATCCTTCAAATGGTTATGAAGGGTTTATTATATAGGAATTGGGGATGAAATGAATGGTTGAGATCAATCCCAGAGATAGGGAGATGAATGGTTGAGATTAAAAGGAACTAGAGAAGCCATCAGTAAACCCCACCTCTTCAATTGGTAAAGAGGAGATAGAGTTTGGTTGATTGAAGAGATAATTGTGGGTTACCTTTTAGAACTGAAGAGGTGGGTGGAGTTACCCATGTGAACTGGAGAGATGGGTGGAGTAACCCATGTGATCTGATTGGAGTTATCTCTTTGAAGATAAAAGAATATTTAATTCATTTATTTAATTAATATTTTCAACATGTGAGATAATTGAATTCTTTTTTATTTATAATTTCTTTATTGAATAAAATTAATTTAATTTAATTGGAACAATTTAATTAGTAAGTTTAAATATTTCAATTTAAACTATAGGAAATTCAATTTAATTAATTAATGATAATTAATCAATTAAGGTTAATTAATTATTTAATTAATTTTGGGAATTTGATTAGATGATTTGGGGAATGAATTTAGAGGAAAATAGATGATTAATTAATAATTAAAAAACCATTAATTAATAGATGAAAATTAGTGTTTTTAATGTCAAGTCGCTAGCCTATCCATTTTTGGGTGTCTACACGTACCTTAGAATATTATATCATTAAATGCCCAAATCTGGAAAGATTTCATGATGTAAGAATAGAAAAATCGTAAGCTGGCGCAATAACGAGGTGACGTGAATGTGTTGATGGTAGAAAAAGGTGATGAAAAAGCGGATGGGATGACGTTTATATTATGGACAAGAGATTTTCATTGGAAATGAAAATTTTATTATGACTGCATGTGGAAAATTTTCAAAGAGACGAATAGAGAAAATAATTACTCTGGTTGGCTATAGGAAGGCCCTCAGTAGGAAGAGATCCTTTGGTTGCAAGAAAGTCTTCAGCTGGCAGAGGTTCTTCGGCTGTAGGAGGTCCTTCGGCTGCAGGAGGTTAAGCTGTGGCAGGAGAAATCTCAAACTGTCGCAGGAAATCAGCCTTTGTCTGTGGTTTATGGAACAGGCGAAGCCTATGACCATTCACCAATAAATTGAAATGCACAAGGTCAATGGTGGATAGCTGAACTACTCCGTTAGCATAAACATGAATAATCTCATGAGGGCCAAGCCAATGTGTTGTAAGCTTACCTTGGTTTTCTTGGAATCTGGAGTCACACAAAAGAGCCCAGTCGCCAGGAGAAAACTATTTGGAAAGGATATGAGAATCATGCCACTTTTCCGCTGTGTCTAAACCAATTTTGTGTGTTGCAGTGCATTTTTCCTTATCTCATCCAGTTGGTTAAGTTGTAGGATCCTGTCGCGTTGTGCCTCAGTGAGATCAATGTTTAGCTACAATGTCATTCGTAAAGTCTTATGTTCGAATTCAATCGACATCACAACTATTTTTCCATATACCAACTCAAAAGGGGTAAACCCTGTTGTGGTTTTTCATGTATTTCGGTAGGCCCATACTGCTTCTTGGAGGTGACTTCTCCAATATTTCTTATGCAACTAAACTGTCTTTGTGAGGATAGCTTCCATCTCCCTATTGGTGATTTATGCCTGACCATTCTCCTTTGGGTGATAGGGGCTTAATTTTCAATGGAAAATATTATACTTGTTCATCTGAGCAGTAATCAACGTAGAGGTAAATTGAGCTCCTTGATTAGTGACTCACTCTTAGGGTACACCATAGCACATGAATATATCCTTATATAGAAACTGTACAACTCTATTATCCTTGGCATGCTTCATGGCTCTAACCTCCACCCACTTGGTTACATAATCAGTACATACAAGTATGTACAAATTATCATCAGATACATGAGTGATGGGACCAAAAAAATCAATTCCCCATTTATCAAATGGAGTCACTACAACCTGAGGAAAGAGTGGCATTTCATCGGATTTAGTAGGTCATCCCATCCTCTGGCATCGATCACACTTCCTAGTGTAATTGGTTGAATCCTTGTAGAGGGATGGTGAGTAGTAACCGGTGTTAAGTACCTTCATGGCTGTCCTTTTGGCAGAAAAATGTCCTCCATAGAGCTCATCATGACAAGCCCAGAGGATGTCATAAGGTTCATCCTCTCGAATACATCTTCTCAATACTTTCTCAGGGCCAGTATAAAAAAAACAATTAGCAATCCATGAAAAGTTGAAAGTTTTCTCTATTAGTAAGCGCTTTTCCTTTAGAGAGAAGCATGGAGGTACCTTTTGGGAAACCAAATAGTTAGCAATATCAACATACCAGGGTGTTTTTTCTACAATGGATAATAGGTGGTTGTCAGGGAAATAGTCATCAATTTCCATAGGTTCATCAGCATTATGTAGGCATGAGATAAAATAAGCCACCATATTTGATCTGTCTGGCTTATCTATGATGGTAATATCAAACTCATGTAGCAGAAACACCCATCTAGCTAACCTCCTTGTTATGGCAGGTTTTTTAGCTAAGTACTTAATAGCAGCATGGTCCGTATGCACAAATATTTGATAACTAGTGACATAGTGGTGGTATTTGTTCAAGGCATAGATGACAGCCAATAGCTCATTTTCGCTAACTATGCAATTCAACTCAGCTCCTTGCAGATTTTTGCTAATAAAATAAATAACATGTTCTAGAGTACCTTCCTTCTGTCCAAGAACTGCTCCAATGACATGATCAGAGGCATCTGTATGTATGTGGAATGGGAGTGTCCAATTAGGACCTCACAAAATAGGTGCTTGAGTGAGTATAGACTTTAGCTATAGGAAAGCTTCGTCACAGTCTGGTGTCCAGATAAAGTTAGCATCTTTAGTGAGTAGTGAATACATAGGGCTGGCCATCTTGCTAAAGTCCTTTATGAATCTTCTGTAATACCTAGCATGACCAAGAAAGCTTCTGACATCATTTTGTTTGGCTGGGGTAGGAAGATTCACAATGACTTTAATTTTGGTTGGGTCTACTTGAATGCCAAGCGGAGATATGTAGTGACCAAGCACTACTCCTTCCTACATCATCATAAAACACTTCTCAATGTTCAAAGACAGGTTGTGTTTTTTTCACCTAGTGAGGACTTTTTCTAGATTTTCCAACGCTTCCTCATAAGTTTCACCATAATTTGTAAATTTGTCCATGTAGATCTCCATAAAGTCATGGGAAATGTCAGCAAAAGTGTTGATAACCACCCGCTAAAAAGTACCAAGAGCGTTGCAGAGGCCAAATGCTAAAATTGAATAAGAAAAATTCCCCCATGTGTAGGTGAAAGTGGTCTTTTCCTGATCCTCAAGAAGAATCCAGATTTGATTGTATCCACTGTACCCATCCAAAAAAGAAAAGTATTTCTTTCTTGCTAGAGAGTCCAGAACCTGGTTAATTAACGAAAGAGGGAAATGGTCCCTTTTAGTGGCATTGTTAAGCTCTTTGTAATCCACACACACTCTCCACTTGCCACCTTTCTTAGGAACTATGACTAGTGGGGAAACCCACTGGCTATCTAATATAGGGTATATGAAGCCGACTTTAAGGAGTTTTTGGAGTTCGGATTTGACTATCTCACAGAGATCAAGTTTGACACATCTTTGAAATTGCCTTACTAGGGGTTTATCCTCCTTTAGGAAAATCCTATGAGTGCATAACTTTGGGTCCAAACCTTTCATATTAGTGTAATCCTAGGCAAAATCTGTAGCACGGTTCTGAAGTAACTTGGTCAATGATGTTTGCTGCTGAGGATTAAGTTTGCTATTAATGTTCAAGTAGCGTTCAGGGGAAACTTCCAGTTTCTTAGTGAGCTCGACCATAGATGCATCGATCAATGAGGGTAATTGGATCTCATAGGGAAGAATTTAGTGGTAGAGCTACTTGGATACTAGGGAAGATATTTGGTAATTTGAGTACAATGAGTGTAGGGAATAGGTCTGGAAGGAACTACCTAGAGGGTATAAGTTTGATCCATACAGGTTATGCATGATGTTAGTGATTACTTTATCTTCCTCCTGAAGCTGTAGGAAGGGATCCCTTATTAACATCATTAATTGGGAGACTAGATTAATAACTTCAGTTTCCTCTCCTACATCTGGCCATATGGGAGAGGCTAATTCCATCTGAGGTTGGGCAAGAGGATACAAGGCCAAAGTTTTGGTGTGCTGGCCATCAAAAATGGTCATGTCTCCTGACCGACAACTGATATAGGCATTAGTAGTAGCCATCCAAGGATGTCCCAGAATAATTGGATAGCCTCCTAGGGTAGCTTTTGGTGAGAGTATCATGAAATATATAGGGTAGGACCAAGACTCAAGGTCAACCACAATGTCCTCCACACTCCATCAGGCTTTATAGTCAAACTGTCTGCGAGCTGCAAAATAGTAGGTGTATTGCAGAGGTTGGTGATACCAAGGAGTTTTATAATGTCCTTAGTCATGACATTAATGGAAGCTCATAAATCAATCAAGCCATTTTTATAGCATTCCCATTAATAATGACCTCCACAACAGGGCTACCAGGGTCAGAATATTTTTGGATGGTAAGCTTCCCTAACATGATGTCTGCCAGTTTTCCCAGGACATGGACAGTCTGGGGATCCTTCTTCTTGCGGCCAATATTTTTAAAGCAAGCTTCCTTGATGGATTTTTCATATGTGGGAACATCTTTGATTGCCTGAAAAAGGGGAATTTGTACGCTGACATTCTTTAGTTGGTAAAGGATATTTAAACTTGCTTCATCAGTGGTTTTCAAATAGCTATGCTGCAATCTTTGTGGGAAAGGAGGAATGGTAGGATGCTTAGATTTAGTTGTTGATTGGGATCCTCATAAGGCATTTCAATAATTACATGAGGCTCAGGTGCAGGCAGAGTGGTACCGGACCACAGGTGAATATCATTGAGGTTGATTGCATACACAGGGTATTGCATGGAATACTACGACTGGTCTGTAGCATATGCATTTTTCTAAGGTGGAGGAGGTCGATTGTTGGGGTTCGGCTATGGTTGTGCAGGTAACTGAGTAGGCTTAGGAGGCGAGTTAGTAGCTGCAGGAGGTGGCAAAAGAACTTGTTGTTGTGGAGGCTGCTTGATTTTTCCATTGCTGGCCACCTTGCCACTATGGGTTTTGCTGCCAATTACCCTATGTTGGCTGCCACACCCCTTGAGTTTGTTGGTAAACCTCCTTGAGGTTTTGGCCACTGTGGATTGGGGTAATTCTGCCATAGATTTTGGTAATTATTCCAAGGAGGATTTTGGTAATTTATGGGTTGTTTCCATTGATTATTATAAAAAGGACCACTAAATGAAAGAGGGTCCTGAGGCATACCTTGTCTCTATACCCATGGTCATCATTGAGTGATGAAGAACAACTACTCATCCTCTAGCTCAACTGGTTTGTAATCAGTTGGCATTTGTGTAGTCTCCATGTTAGCAACTAGTTTGCATCTGTAGTCTCTCTTCTTCTATCTATAATATGGACAGAATTCTGCTAGCATGGCCTCTTCTTCCTCATGTTTCTTCTTAGCCGGCATGGTGTCCAACTAGGTGGCCATGTTGTTAATGATATCTTTCTTAAAATCGGACAAGAGATTGGTTATCTCTGTCCATGAAGCACCAACACCATTGGACTTCCCCAGGGTAGACCTATATCCTCTTCCTTTCTTAACAGAAGCTCTTGATTACTTAAGGCAGATCTTTTGGATATTATCCCATGATGCCTGGGTGATATCTCCTTTAGCCATTAGGTCTAGTGTCTTTGTGCATCCATCATAAATACCTCACAAAATGAGCAACTTCTGAGATTCTTCATTAAGCTGGTGTTGAGTATTCTTCTGCAAACTAAACATGAACCTTGAGACATAATCCTCAAGACTATCATCCTCCTTCTATGAAATCTTAAAGATGTCATCCCCTTTCATATCATTCCCTCGATAGTACTCCTTGTATTTCAGCAAGAAATCATCCTTCATTTCATCACAATTACGGACAACATCCTGTCCTAATCCCATAAACCATCGCAATGCAGCCTCTTTAAGTGTTGTAGCAAAGAGCTTAATCCTATGGGCATCAGTGGTGTAGTCATAGCTCCTACAAAGGATATCAAACTCAAAGAGAAAGGTATCTGGGTCCTTTGTGACAAGGCCATAAAATTTTGGAAGAGCAGAAGAGGGAATATTTTTGAGGTTGTTATTATCTCACTAATCAGAGATGTGGAAAGGAAATGTAGTAGGATTTGCCATCCTTCATTGTTGCTAAGGTGGATTTTGAGGTGGGTTCTGAGGTTGGTAGATGACTAACTGCCAAGGATTTTTTCTCTAGGATTCTGGAGTTCTAGATTGGTAAAGGCTTCAACAAATAGATTGGCTTCTGGTTGTTCCTGGAAGAACCCATGAAATCACCCTCAGAAGATGAGGATGATGAAGGGGCTTCAAGAAGCTCCACAATAGCATCAACAAACTATATTTCCTTTTCAAATAGGTTACTAGAGGATTTGGCAAGTACCTTCCTCGAGTGTCTCTTCATCTATTATGCATGTAGATAGTATGGAATGATGTGAATAGTGGTTTTCTTTGTCAAAATAAGGCTTAATCTACTTAAAGAAGTGAATGAAATCATGAAAAAAAATCTTAGGAATGGTTGAATAAGAACTAGGCTTGACATTGTCACCGACAATGATGCCAAAAATGATCACTTTTCATAAAGGCTCAGAAACTAGGCATAATCCTTTAACTTAGGGATTGGACATCCAACTAAGAACTTAATCCACTTTATAAGAAACTCATTTAATATGTCAAACCCAGGGACATGTTACTTGAAATGGGCTAGAAAAATATATGTACCAAGCACTTTCTCAACCAATCATTCTATAATTGTTGTAGGAAATAAATGTTGGAAAGAAACTATTCTATGGTTGTAGGAAATAAATGCTTTCGAAGGGAAACTATACTATTGTTGCATGAAATGAATACTCAAAGGAAATATAAACTATTGCTATGAAAGTAAATACTTGAAAGTAAATGATGGAAATGAATGCTACTAGTAGGATGGAAGAGTGCACAAAATAACTATAATGCCTTAGATACTCTGCCGCAGGAAGCGGTAGTTGTCCTGTGGCTTTGGCTGCAGGAGCTATTCAGCATGGGAATTGAAATGATGGAATGCAGGAAAGTGAATGAAACTAAAATGAATCTAACTATGGATTCCTCACCAAGTGGGCCCCCTTGGGTGAGTACCTAGAACACTCAATTGCACAGAACTAATCTCAAACCTTCATTTGCTCATTAAAATTAATAACAGAGTACAAAGATTCTTATCAACAGTAAAATAATATAATTGAGCTATCTTGTAACTATCATAATACTACTACTTCCCTTCTTCTCACACAGGAGAGGGGCTTTATTTATAGGAAAAAAATCTAACTGCTAACATCAACACGCCCTAAGAAAAGGTGGAGCTTTTATTAAAAACAACTAACAGAAAGGAAAGCAGGAAAGTAGGAAATGGAATCGGTCCAGAAAAGAGGAAATAAATGCTTAGACATCAGATCTAAATTCCCACTCTCTCCTAGATTTCATCAGGGAAATTAATGCATTTTCCAAGTCTTCGCTCAACCATCTCCACCTGGATTAACCAGAAACCTTCCACCACTGCTACGTTGATGTTTCATCCGTGTGCGTCTGTTGCAGGACCAAATCAAGCATCTAGCACATAGACATGCTCACCTAAACAAGATGTTGGTTGCTACATTGATGCATTGCATTAAAATTGTTAGGATAAAAGCATTCATGGCAAATAATCATTCACAGTGCATATGCATTATCTATTGCTCAATCAGTCAATTCATTCATAAAACATGATCATAATTTCATAGCAATAAACAGAGCATATTCATCCAGATAAAGCATATTTAGTAGCATATGTCCATGACATAGGTCTAGTGGCTGACTACCACATATTAACAATTTTAGAGCATAAAGTCTTGGAGTAATAAAAGAAAACATAGGAAAAGACCTAGCAAAAGTTCTTCTAAGGTCTCTAAAGTATGCCATTAAAATGGCCTATCACATCTCATCTTTTATCTTAGCCTATAATAGCGCTCAAGCATGGGTGAGGCTTTATATCTTATTAGATTATACTAAGGCATCTTAATAAGTTGTTATGTTATCACTTGTTAAAATCACTTACAATAATGATCCTAGCAATCACTTGTGAGCTTTGACACTTATTATAAGCCACCTCCTACTATACAACTAGGTAACCTACCCTAGGTTCACAAAAGAACATCATAAAGGTATATCATAAACCTCATCACTAATTCCCACTCATATAGGGATACACCCTCAAAGAATTATAAATAATATCAAAAATAAGAACACAACTCTCAAAACTGGTTCTTGCCCATACAAGAAATGTTGGTTCTCAATTAACCAAAAACCACTTTGAATACTCTCACAAGATCACATAAGACTAGTTAAACAACCAGGTCGGGTAAAAAGATCAAGACTCAAAATCGATCTCAACAAGAACATGCACTAAAGTATACAAAACACCAAAGACAACAAAAACCCTAAAACCTCTGGTTTTACATCCTGGCAGCCAACTAATCCCAATAGACAACTGACACATTGCAGAATCGTAAAAGGGAAAGAAACACACAATCTTTTAAATCAGTCACTTAGAAGACACATCATCACATAATGAGTACGATTCTAGAAAGGCAATAAAATACAATGATAAACTCATTTATAGTAACACTATGCAAATTAGTTTATCTGATAAAATTACTAATAACAATATAATTCAATTTTTTGAAGAAAATAAACATTTAAGCCTTTATAAATTAATTTATAAAATTCAAATTATATAAATTAATCCATTTAATAATTACTAAAATTTCAACAATAATTACAAGTAATAGCTATTGAAAATATCTACAAGTTTATAAAAGCGTTCAAATTTAACTTTCAGAAGATCACTACAGACAACTCATGATCACATAAAACAACCAGTTGAATTGCCCCATTTCACCTAACTATCATATCCTGATAGAAGTTACAGTTGACTAAGGATAAGCCAGTTGTCTAAGAGATTGAACTTATTACAACTCGTGTATAACTAGGATTTAAAAGTTACTGGAAACCAATTGTATACTTACAAAAGTGCCCAAATTAAGGTTCACAAAAGATACCATTTCTGATACATCATAATTACCTAGTTCCAAATGAGTTAAAAAGAATCCCTATCTCTTAACCCACATAATCCTCTAAATCTGACGACTTCAAACCAAATAAATTTGATTAATTCAACTAATTGCCCAACATTAATATTAATAATAATGTTATATTTACTAATTATTAATCTTAATTAATAATTACTATTAATTAAGAGTTTAATAATAATAACAATAATAATTATTAAATAATATTAAAACTAAATAAAATTCATATATATATATATATATATACATATATATAAAAACTAACATTATTAATAAAATTTATTAAAAAAACCTTTACATAGATTAAATAAACCAAGATTAAATTAAACTAAAAAAAAAAACTAAATTTAAAACTTTAATTTAAGTATATATATGTTGGAAATACAATAATGGGAAAGCAAGATACTGAGAGGGGGTGGTGAATCAGATCTTCAAAATTAAACACTTAAAACAAACTAATCCACATTCATACTTATATGAATCTAATGTAATGTCAGATAGCATCCACACAATGAAATAAATAACTCATAACACAAGAACTTGGTAACCCAAAAACCTAAATAGGTAAAACTGGGGTGGGGATGACACCCAGAAAATTCTCCACTACTGCAATAATAAAGTGTGCATGTTAAGGCTACAAAAGTTGATTAAAAGATGTAATCTACCCTGTTAAAGGTCTGCCTGGTTAAGAGCTAAAGATCGTTACAATCTACCCTATGAAATGATTTCAACTTACAATAAAGTAAGCACTCTATTAGGAGATTTAGAAAGGTCTGCTAGAACCACTCTGTTAAGATATTTTCATCTGATACAATGATTAGAAT
The DNA here is from genome assembly GCA_018584345.1 of Thuja plicata. Lineage (NCBI taxonomy): Eukaryota > Viridiplantae > Streptophyta > Pinopsida > Cupressales > Cupressaceae > Thuja > Thuja plicata. The sequence continues at coordinate 109,508 of MU224675.1, read as the reverse complement.
GTCTCAAGTCTTGATCCTTCGTTATGCACTCAGAAGTAGATGGCAGATCTCCTCTTTCCAGTACCTTCTATGATCTCATAATCTGATATAACTTTACTCTGTTGTTCACTGTGTTGTCACTCGGCTTGATCTCTATTTTTTAACAAAATAACCCTTTGTGCATTTCACTTCAAAATATAGTCACCACACACTTCGTATGCTATCTTCTTTCACACACAAAATAGGGTTTAGAAGCAATGTAATATATTTGTTCAAGTCTGATAGTGAGATCTAGATCAATAATCAAGATCTATTACCCATACCTTGAAGGTATTATAATTAATGATTACAATAGATCATGCATAGGATAAAACAATTAAATGCATAAACAACTATGTAGAAGAATATTAAATGCATACATAAGTCGGCCCAAAAATCTTATACAAGTTGGCCAGATCACTTATCCTCGAAGTTTGAATCATTCCAGAAATGTATACAAAAACTATTCTGCTTGGCACTTGTCATCTCTGTCGCTTAGCACTGAGTACCCTACTCGGCTCGACATAATACAACTCGGCAACTTGAATACTACTCGGCAATGTTGCTCGGCCTTGCATAGTTTTAGCTCGGCCACAGTGATAGCTAGCTAAAAATGCCTAAGTGAATGACTAAGTGTTGGTCACTAATCGTCAACAGAACTTAGAGATTAACAATCTCCCCCTTTGATATTAGTGGCAAAAACACACTTATCATTACTTCCATTCAATCCATCAAAATGTTTCCTAAGTATACTAAGTACTCCCCCTAGGAATATACTCAGAATTATTCATACAAAAAGTTTACATGCCTTCAAAAAATATATACAAGTGTACCTGTTCTATACTGATGTATCATACTATATCCTTTCCAACTTCCTTACCAATTTCCCCCTTGTTTTTGTCACTGATTGATGGTGGGGTTAAGTTGTACTTATCCAAAAATTGTTTATAAAGTTGTAGGGTGGATTCAAATGCAGTATCCTATCTTTCCTTAGCAATCTTCATAACTTCCAATTTTATTTCTAGCTCGGCAACTAGACTCACTAAACTTTTTGCAGTTGAGATATTTGCATTTCTCTATGATAACTCCTTTGCAATTGAAAGTTCCTTCTGTATTACCTCCAAGTGAGGCAACAGGCTTGTCTAACTAGTTATCAATTTGGCCCTTATTCGACCATCTTCAGCCATAAGCTCGGCTATTCTCCGTTGTGCATTGATCAACTTAGTAAGATGTAAAGAACTAGAAGTAGTATCCTTACCCAAAGTAGTGCCAGTTGATCTCAAATCTAACTGTAGCTTCTCAACAGGTCGTAGATTATCCTTTGTAAAGAATTCAACATCACACAATTTCCTATACAAAGAATAAACATTTTCTGTAACTTTCTCCAAAATTTCTACAAGTGTAGAAAGCTCAACTTGTTTTGTTGCAATGTCTTCTGAGATTTTCTCCAGAACTTTGCTCTCAAATCTCCTCTTAGACCATTATAGAAGTTTCTCATTGTTGTTAATATCATCATCAGTTACCTTCTATACAATGTTGACTAACTGATCAATAATTGGAGCTTGAGGCATTTCATCCTCTAAGTCAAAAGCCTGTGTAAATATATCCTTGATGTCATGTAACACTTGCTTTTGCTTTTGTTCTATTTTCATCTCTTCCTGTCTCTTCTTTCTCTTAAGCAATTCTTGAAGAGTCCCTATTTGTTCAAATGATAATTCATTGGGATCCCATTGTGGAATCACAATTACCTCATCTAATTTTACATCTAGAATTTGAGACTTCTTCTTCAGAATAATCTTTCTCTTCAACTCTGGTGAACTTATGCTCGGCTGCATAATACCTTTTCCTGTGATAGTTTCAATGTCCATTGCCTCTTTTAATTCTGTCAGGATTATCTGTGGATTAGGCATACCTCCAGTTTTAGGACCTGTGGGAGTGGATGATGCAGAGTGTGTTAGATCAACCAACACTTACACTGCCTCATCTTCCTTAGGCTTATCAACAGTATTCTTCACCACTATACCACTATCTAAAACTGTTTTGACAACCTCTAAAATAGGTGGATTCTATGAAGTTACCTCTTGTGCATTTGTTTTCTATTTCTCTTCACCTTTCTAATCATTGACAACTTCAATTATCTCATCAATTTTCTCTTTAGATACAGTGGTCTATTCTCCTTCAGTCTCAATTACCTTAATAGGTGAATCAGTGTTTGTACCACTCGGCATGTCTTGTTCCTCGGCATTCAAATTGCTTGGATCATCAACTATGTAGTCAATTGGACTATCTACAGTTAGATCAACATAATTTGTTGAGTCTAATGCAACTTTGGTCTTGTCTTATTCTTTAGTAATTTGACCTTGAGTCACCTGAGGCTCAGGGGTGATCTCCACTTCTTTTGCCTTTTGATCATATGTCCCTACATCAGATTTCTTGTCTTTTGGAACTATCAGTCCAAAGATTTCCTTCCAAATACTTGTACTTTTTTGTACTAATCCTTCAATATCATTTTTCAAAACAACATAACCTCTGAGTTTAGGAATAAACCTATTCTTTTATTCTTTAATGAATTTGGCTCTTTGTTTTGAAGTTAACTCAGGTATTACCTTGGATAAAGTTCCTTCCCTGATTTGTCTTTCTGTGGAAAGTGCAAATTCCCATTTACTTGACAGAAAATCATATAGTTCATTCAGCACATGGTTTCCTATCTCTGTAGGAGTTAACTTGAAAGTACTCATCATATCCAAAAGTGATTCCTGAACTTTGTGCTTATCCACTTTATTCAATTTCTCATACTTAATGAACTTGAAAGTTGCTAACCCTACTAAATTCCTCAAAGTGTCACATACCTCATCAATACTAGTTGGTTTCTTGAATTGTGTTGTAGGTATGTTACTGGGTTCATCAATTTTAGTCTTTTCATCATCACTATCTATCCCCAAGTCTAGTTTCCTCTTTGGTCTCTTTTCTAGCTTACTCGGCTCAGCCTTAGGAGCAATTTTAGCTTCTTTTCCAGAACTGCTTTCTCCAACCTTCCTCTTTCCATATACTTTTTTTTGTACTTCTATTGGAGAAGTAACAGTAGATGCTCTAGTCCTTGGATGATTAGCTATAGGAGGTGTAACCTTAGGTTTAGCTTTGCTCGGCTTGGTTACTATGACAATTGATGGTATTTTACTCTTAGCTTTCTTAGTGATCTCCTCATATGCACTCACTTCCTCTTCTGTAGAAATATCCTCACCTTGTCCTATGGACAGGCCTAAAGGTGCATCCTTAGGTTCTTCATCACTACCTAAACCAACCATTTTCTTCAGATTTTTCACAATTTTCTTTCTTTTCCTCTCCATAGTTCCCTCTGTTAAACTTCTTGATATTTTTACTTTGGCTTCATCAAAATTTCCAAACCTTTCTGTTGTAGTATCAATTACCTCAGCTAGGAGTGCAATGATGGCAGCTAATGCTTCATCAATGTTAATTTCATATGGAAATGGTTCTAAGCATGTTACCCTGGGTGTCATAGCCTGGATATATGTGTTATCTGTATCAACTAGAAAACAAATTTCTTCATAGTGCTTCTCCACTAG
>MU224675.1:57785-74516 GCA_018584345.1 Thuja plicata | reverse complement strand
GTCATAAGCTGGCCCCAAAATTTTATGGGCCTTATAAGGTTCTGCAGAAGATTGGTTCAGTTGCTTATAAACTGGAACTTCCTCCTTCTTCCCGCATTCATCCAGTATTTCACGTTTCTTGTCTAAATCAAGTTCTTGGTACCAATGTCTAAAGCAAGTTCTTGGCGGAAATCATTGACCAGCGCACTCGTCAGCTTCGCTCTCGCTCCATCTCTGAGGTCTTGATTCAGTGGCATGGCATGCAACCAAAGGATGCTACCTGGGAACCCCTTCTTCAGATTCAGCAACAATTCCCACACCTTAAGCTTTGAGGACAAATCTTTTTCTAAGGGAGAGGGGATGTTAGGAACCTATGTGTTCCTTCTGTTTATTTTGTCAGTGTAGTGTTGTTGGACGCATATGCTTTGTAATTCATCCCGTGAGTATATTTTATTATCCCACATGCATAGGTAGTATTACTTTTATAGATCGTACTTAGTATATAAGAGTAGGTTGAGGCCTTTGATAGACACCGACGAATTTATTGTATTGAGCTTTCTCAAAGGAGGTTACCCCCTCGAAGTGGCCCGCGATCAATAGATTCATTCTGAGTTCTTCTATTTCTCTATATTCTGTTATTTCGTGCATCCTCACCAAATTGTTGTAAGGAGGTTCCTCACAAATTCTCTTATTATACAATTCAAACTTTACCTAGGAAAGATAATCGACATGCGGACGTCATGGAAAGCACAACTTCTTTGGTTTGTCTTGAGAATAATGCTGAAGACTTTCAATTTACTATACATACTCTTAAAAACCCTGCAATTTCCAATAAGGTTACTTCTAATTGTTTCAATTTGCATTTGAATGAATGGTATTTTCATATCTTTCATTTTTTGAAAGATGGTACTTTTCCTGAATCGACAACAAGGAACATGCGTAATCACATTAGGAAGCTTGCAGAATGTTATATCATTTTAGGAGATACACTTTACAAACACTCTTATGAAGGTTTTCTATTAAGATATCTTGGTAGAACTGAAATTCCAATAGCTTTGGCAAAAGCTCATTCTAGTTCTTGTGGGGGACATTTTGGTGGAAAATCTTTAGTCAATAAACTTCTTAGAATGGGATATTATTGGCAAAAAATGGAACAAGATTCTTTCATGTTTGCTAAGAAGTGTCCTCAATGTCAGCAACATAGTAATTTGATTCATTCTCCTGCTCGTGAGCTTCTTAATCAAGTTGCTCCATGACCTTTTAGTATTTGGGGTTTTGATCTTATTGGAAAAATCTCACCAGCTTCTTCTCAAGGACATACATACATTCTGATGGATACAGATTACTTTATGAAGTGGGTGAAAGTTTTCCATCTCCACTCAACCACTGCGGATGTTATTTTTGATTTCATTCTTAACAATATTATAACGTGATTTTGTATTCCTTCGACGATATTTTTGTATAATGGTACCTCTTTTAAGAATAAATAAGTCACAAAATTCTTAGAGAAATATCAAATTCAGCATAGATTTTCAACTCCCTGTTATCCTCAATCTAATGGTCAAGCTAAAGCATCAAATAAAGTCACTGAACAAATTCTAAGGAAAATAGATAATAAGCATGTGAAAGATTGGCATACCCAGCAAACCTATGCTTTATGGGCTTATAGGACTAGTGTTCGTATTTCCACAAGTACTTCTCCTTATAATCTTGTCTATGTTACTAATGTTGTTATGCCTTTGGAATTGGAAATACCTTCTTTACATGTTTCATTTCATGGGATAATGGACAAAGACACATTTTGAGAACAATGATTATAAGAATTAGAAATATTGGATGAACAACGAATAAATGTTTTGGAACATATAAAGGCTTATCATAAATCACTTCGGAAGCAGTTTAATCGTAAGGTAATTGAACCATCCTTTTCAGTGGGCGATTTAGTGCTATATGAGAATCAAAGAAATGTGAATGCTTTACCTGGTCAAAAAGGAAAGTTTAGCCCTAATTGGCGTGGACCTTTTGTTGTAATTGAGGACTTTGGTTCAGGTGCTTACAAAATTGTTGATATGGATGGTGTGCCTTTTAAGAAACCTATCAATATTATGCATCTAAAATGTTATTATCCATAGTACATCATTCTTTCCTTATGTATTAATGTATTCCTTATAAAATAGTTATGTTTATAGGTTATGTGATTTTAGTGGATTACATTTGAATACATTTATACACATTCTTTCTTTCTATTAAGTTTTATGCTATTGGTGAAAATATAGTAATCAATCACAGAACTAACTAGAAAAGATATTTTTTCATCTATATATAATTTTTGTTATTTTTGTTTTGAGTTTGATACATATGTGGAACAATGCCCTATCTATCACTCTCTCTATCTTGTGCTCTAGTTGTTGATGGCTTCCAGATCTCTTTGATCTATGATGTGAAGATGAAGATCTTTGTACAGTATTCTATGATTAGCTCCTCTATATGGTAAGATCATATACACACTCCTGTGATCTTTGTATGTTAGCCATTAGCCTCTCCTCTCTCTCTCTCTCTCTACATAACCTCAGCTCTCACTGGATACAAGAAAAGATTTTTGCTTGCCTATCGAGATCTCTATGACCAATGGGGAACTCTCGCTCGCTAGCTAGTAGTTGATAGGATAGGCATTTATCCTTTAGGACCTTGGATATGAAGCTCCTCCAATCCGTTACACTGGCTACATAATTAAAATATATTTATCTTTTAGTACTTTTTCTTCAAAAAATTAAGTTAAATATTTAAATAAAATACATATTTTATACCTGGATCTCCCTCTTGGGTATTACTGAAGGGTCTAGATGGCAGGGGCATGGAGTGACTACTCTCTCCATGCTTTCTATGTCTAGGCCTCAGAGGTGGTGTCTCTATATGGGCATGTGGAGGTCATCCTGATCTCAGTGGTGTTGCATGAATAAAATGCTCATCTGTATTGGTACTATCATCTAGGGGCATCATGTCTACTCTCTCCTCTACTCTATCCTCCTCCATGGGATCTCCCTTGGAGTTGGGCTCCTCCTCATATATGTGATCCTCCTCCTCTGGTACACTACTACCTCAGTGTGTCCTCTCTGAAAGGCCTGGATTACTTGTGGGATATTCATCAGGGAAGATGGGGTGGGTTCCCTATAGACTCCAGTATCTGATGTAGTCCCTGTCGATGCCTAAATAGGCCACATTTGGGGCTACCTCTATATCCTCTCTCTCATCAGTATCATTTTCTATGATGTCCACTGTAGATGCCCGACATATAGTGTCGAGTCTCTAATAGTATCTCATTGGATATGTGTACCGAGGTACTGCTCTAGGGACCCCCTATGTAAGACCAAACTATCTCATCAATCTGTCATAGTATTATGGCATTACTATGTGACTAGAATAACCCTCTAGCATCTTGTACTACTATGAGTGTCTCATATGATGTCATGTATCTAGCCACTTTGTCATGTGACAGTATGGTCTCCATATCACATCTATGCCCGGTACACAGTCTAGATGTACCCTCCAATAAAGGATATCTTTGTGCTATCAGGGATCTCCTAGTGGATAAGATAAGGCTCTAGGTGTGCCTGCATCTACCATCACAGGAACACCCTCTAGTCATGTACATGTGAAATTCTCAAACAACCAAATCTGCAATAGTGTGCACACCGTGAGACTCTCGCTGATATCTCACCAACTGACATAATTCATGGTATAGATGGGCTAGCATGCTGCGGCTCCACACGAAGATGGTCTTATCACTCTCCATCCTGCATATGAAATGGGTCAAAGGTGCTGAAGATATTTTACCCTTTGTATTGGGTACTAAAACCAAATAAAGTATACACATCATAACCCTCCATACCAAAGGTGTCAGACCTGCCAGTATGGTTGATAGGTTGACATGGTATGCTCGAGTTCACATCTGTGGAACCCATTGAACCGCCTCACAATAGGTACTTAGTAATCATGCCCAAGGCCTCTCTTAGGAATAGTTTGTTTAATCTAAGGATAACTTCTCTCACCATGAGGTGCATTTATTTTTTCAACCCAGAGACATATACTTGGAATGGTACGGCACAGTGTGTGCACTAAGTCCCTTAAAGACTCATTCTACCTATGCTGCAGGAAAGTAAAATGCATGAAAGGAATCTATACTAGAGTTGTAGGAGAGGAAACACAAATACTCCTTACTGAAATGAATGCTATAAGTTGCAAACTCTACTTAAGCCTATTCTTTCAACCTAGAGCGTTCACTAATACTATCCTTGCAGGTGTTGCAGGAACATTCACAAAGTACAATGTTGCAGGAAGAAACTATAATCTTCTATCTAGAATACTAGAAATGCTGAAAGTAAATATACTCTACTCTACTCTACTCTAATCCACCTCCCAAGTGGGTCCCCTTGGTTCGATTCTGATAATCTATTAACATAGAAGATAAACCAAAAGCCACTTCATTATATTTCAAGAACTGATTGCATAAAAATGATCCATAAAATTGGAAATGAACTTGTTGTGCAAGAAGCAACAGAACAATGTATTCCAAAATCTCCAAACTTACAAACTAATAGTCCCATCCCTATAAATAGAGGATCGACTCATTATTCTAAAATAGAAAAGGAAAAATCTAATTGAAACCACACCAAAGAGGGAAAATAGGAAACGTAACAGCCCACGACATATGCAATGAAGTCTGGGTGACCAAGTCAACATGCTGGGAGCGCAGAGGGAATATAGAAATGCTACATCCCTACATTTTTGGAACATTGGCTCCTTATTTTTAGTGGTTGTGTCTTATGATTCCATGATGGTTATCTATTCGTAGCTGGTCTTCAACATCCTCTTTGAATGTTATCAACCACTCTCAAGCGGCTCCTACTTCCTCGCAGGCTAGTTATCATGCAAAGATATTCATACAAGTAAACTTAATCAAATTGATCCAGATATTAGAACACACATTCTGATTGTTATATGAAATATTGCAATATATATAATATTGGCAAAACATGACATATCTATTCTACCCATGGGTTTAGTGGTTCTAACTGTACTTTGACATAAGTTCAACTGATTATAAGTCCACAAATGTTTTGGTAATACTTAAAAATAGAGTATAAAGATTAATATGATAGAGATGGTAAATGGTCTCATCATCTACCCCCTAGTAAGCTGAATGCTTGTCCTGAAGCATTGCATCTTTGGGTAGTTACTCTGAAATCACCAACCTTTGTCTCCCCTCGCCTCTAGCTCTTGAAAGTGTAATAGAACCCCCTTGTCTTCTCCCAGACATCCACTATGTGATCCTCCTGTGGTTAGTCAAGCCTATTAGTTTTGATGTCATACATGGGCCAAAGGAGCATTGGTGGCTACATGGTGAGTGAACACCAGAGTTCCTACCTAATTTTCCTACCCAACTGCATGTATTTTGGTGCTCTATGAATAGCTTCTTGGAGGTTGATAGGACTGTGTGGTTCTGACTTTTTAAATGCTTCAAGTAACCTACCCCATCTACTTCTGGCACCAGCCAAGGCTCTCTGAAAGACAAAGTAAGGCATGTTGTCATACTCTGCATAGACCTCTGTTTTGATCCCAAAAATTTTATCCCTTGTTTCCTCCTTAATTTTTCCATAGGTCAAATTGAACCAATCTCTAAGGAGTATATATGGCTTGTTGCTCTCTGCCCTCAATGGAAATGGTTCTATTTTCTCCTGTTCCCTATAATTTTCCTGTTGTCTGTCATAATTGGCCTCATTGTGCATCCAGGACATTAATTCCCTTAGGTGTACATCTCCTATGTAAAGTAGAGGGTTCCACTCAGTCTCTGCTAGAATAATTAAGTTATGTATGTATAGTTCACACAGTAAATTTTGCTACCATGAGGGAAGGGTCTGGTATAGGCCATAAAATTTATATGGAACTAGGACAGTCTCTGAGTGGGTTGACTGATGGGTTACTGAGGCACTCTCCTCGTTACTGTCTAGGATATCCTAATGGATTTCTTGGGAGCTATTTTGGTAAACATCAGGTTCAGCTTCATAAGTATCTATTGAATTTGGAGGAAAGTCTAGAATTGCAGACTGATTTCAAGAATCATCTGAAATAATTTGTACATTGGGTTGTTCATCAGATTGCAAAGGGGAGTGGGTTGGCTTTCTAAGGATACTCTAGGGAGCTTTCCTCTCATTCTAGGGCTTCTTCGCACAAGGGTTTCTTTAATCTCTACAGCCTTTTTCTTAATAACCTTCTTTGGCTTCTCTGCTGCAAGAGTAGTTGCTGTAGGAACCGAATTCCTTTTCTTCCCTTTTGAGGTTGTAGGGGTTTGTGGCTTGGCTGCAGGAATGAAAGTTTCCCCCTCTAATTTTTTTTTCCTTTTGTTCGAGTAGAAGTAGGTACATTTCTCTCATGAGTAGGTAAATTCATACTTTCTTGCAGATTTTCAATTTCTGCCCCCTCGGTATCTTGCTCGATGACTGGGTCAATTGGTATTGCATCATCCTATGGTTGTAGGGTTTTATGCTAGAAAAATTTTGACCTTGCAATGGGAGAGGCATCCCTAAGAGATCTTTCTATTAAAAATTTAATTAGGGCATGGTGGGTGAAAGAATTGACATTACTTTTTTGGGTCTCCTCAGCACTAATGCATAGCATATTATACAAGAAATTGGTGACATTCATTGGAAGATTATGCCTTACATAACTCAGTAATTTAAAATGATGTGTGTGAAAATTGGAAAATCTCCTTTCACATGTAAAATACCTGATAATGTGTGTAGCCAACTCATTATACGATGGAGGATAGACATTCTATTGCACCCTTGTTTGGTAATCTCCAGAGGAGGGTCACCTGGTAGGGTAAACTGGGCCCTAGCTGATCTAGCATCGTGAACATTAGAATAGTGCTCTCCAACCATTGGTAACCTAGTAAATTCTTCTATCCATTCTTCTCTGGTGACCATTGTCAATTCCCATACAGTTGCTTGCCCTTTCTCAAATGTACTTGTGAATTTAGCTACTAAGTCTTCATCAAACTCTATTAACTTTAAGAAATATCCTAACTAGCCACATGCATTAAACCTTATTACTACTTCAACATCTGAAAGTAACACACCATGTACTACTAGCTCATGTCTCTGCAAGTGGCCTCCCATCTATGCTTGGCAATTTTCAATTTGTCTTCTCTGTAGTAGATAAATGCCTTATTCCTTTTTGAGTTTCAGACTCATTTTGTTTTTCAAAACTATGGGCTTCCTTCTGAATTCCTCTGTTATTCTTTAGCATGAACAATGGTGATGTATTTTACCAAGAGAAATTATATCTCTTACTGTGGGTTTCCACATAATTTAAGTATAAGTCACATCAAGTCTGACAATCAGAGATAATTTGGGAATAAAGGTACGATAGTTGTGCAATATAGCAATGGGACTTTAATGAGACAAAGGCAAAGTACAGATTTGAGGTGACATTAAATATTTTAGGAGTAAATAGAAATGATATTTAGGAATTAATACACTTCCCTCCCCCCATGAAATATTGACAAGTGTCCCCACTTGGCATACTTGGCACAAGGAATGGAACTAGCTTAATGTTGCAATGATACATTTATTGCAGTACTAGATATAATCATCAAAATCTATCCGCTAAAAATGGAAAAAAAATTGAAAAGCTTGTACCTTTCATTTGATCATTACATGTGCCAGAAAAAGGTGGTGAGAGTGGAACAAAAGTGGTGGCGTCTTGCATCAGCGTATTCAACTCTTATTTGAAGCAAAGAAAGAAAAATGTTGATGACGTGGAAGGTGGGTGGGTGGAAGATAAAGAAATGAGATGAGTTGTAAAGAAGAATTAGAAAGTGAATGGGGAATGAACTTCATGTGAACACGAAGTTTTTATTATGGACATGCTCAATGGAATTCTATTGAAGATCTGTAGGAAGAAGGTTTGCACCCTCTACTGTAGGAAGTGTTACATGTTGTTCATTTGAAATTAGTTGTCAGAATTGCTGTAGGAAGTCTTCTTTTGTTTGCGGTTGATGATACAACTTTAGCCGATGTCCATTGACTAATGGCTTGAAGTGTATTGGATCAATTTTGATCAACTGGATGGCTCCATTGGTGAAGACATGGTTTATTTCATATGGCCCCAACCATCTTGTATGTAGCTTGCCTGGTATTTCCATGAATTTGGAACCATAGAGTAATGCCCAATCACCAACGTGAAACTGTTTGTTCTTAATATGTGAGTTGTGCCACTTTTTTCCTTTAGTTCTGTACTATTTTAGTACACTCCAAGGAAGATTTGTGCATTTCATCCAAGGAATTGAGATGTAGTAATCGCTCTTCTTGTGTTGTAGGAAGATCAATATTTAACTCTAGTGTTGTCCGCAAAGTTTTGTGTTCAAATTCAATAAGTAGCATTGCTGATTTTCCATATAACAGTTCAAATGGAGTGAACCCTATGGTGGTTCTAGGTTTTTATATACACTTAGATAGCTTTTGATAATCTTCTGATCCAATCTCGGTGATGCAAATGAACTATTTTTGTTAAGATGGCTTCAATTTCCCGATTTGTAACTTTAGCCTGTCCATTGGCTTGAGGGTGATAGGGACTTGACTTCTGATGTTTGATATTATATTCTTTCATGAGCTCTATTATCAGTTTGGAAGTGAATTGAGCACCTTGGTCAGTTACAATTTCTCTTGGTACTCCATATCTGGTGAAAATTTCATCATACAAAAATTCTGCAACTTTATGATCCTGGGCATGCTTCATGGCTTTTACTTTGACTCATTTGGTCAGATAATCAGTACACACCAGATTATAATACTTCCCATTGGATGGAGGGTCTATTGGGCCAATGAAGTCCATGCCCCATTTGTCAAATGGAGTTACCACCACCTATGGATTAAGGGGCATTTCATATGATCTGGTTGGTCGGCCCATTCTATGACACTTGTCACATTTCCTTGTGTAGCTGGCTACATCCTTGTGAAGTGTAGGCCAATAATATCTAGTTGTTAAAATATTTTGGGTTTTCCTTGTTGCTGCAAAGTGTCCCCCACATGGCTCATTATGACATGCATGGAGAATGTCATATGTCTCATCTTCTCGCACACATCTTTGCATTACTTGATCAAGTCCAGTGTAAAATAGTATGTTATCAATCTAAGAGAAATTAAAGTTTTTCTCGACAAACAGTCTCCTATCCTTATAAGAAAAATGTGTTGGCATTTTGTTAGCTACAAGGTAATTATCTATGTCAGCATACCACGAACTTTGGATAGATTTATAAAACAAATGCTCATCTGGAAATGCATCATCTATCAGATTAGCATCTTCTTCAGCATGGTGAATCCTAGATAGATAATCAGCTACTACATTTGCCTTCCCAAGCTTGTCAATGATTGTAATGTCAAATTCCTGCAAAAGAAGGAGCCATCTTGCTAACCTACCTGTTATGGAAGGTTTATTCATGAGATATTTAATTTTTGCATGGTCAGTATGAACAAAAATGGGATAACCAGTTATGTAATGACATAATTTGTTCAGATAATAAACTACTGCTAGTAATTCTTTCTCAGTCACTATATAGTTTAACTCTGGTCCATGGAGACTCTTGCTAATGTAGTAAATTGCATTCTCTAGGTTACTAGAATTTTGTCCTAGGAAAACACCTATTGTGTATTTTGAAGCATCTGTATGAATGTGAAATGGCAAAGACTAGTCAGGGCCCCTAAGTATGGGTGTAGTTGTCAACAGTGACTTAAGCTGTAGGAAGGATTCATCACATTCCTCTGTCTAAGAAAATTTGGCCTCTTTTGTAAGCAAAGTATACGGAGGACTAGCTATTTGACTAAAATTTTGGATAAACCTCCCATATCATCCAGAATGTCCTAGGAAAGACCTAACATCCTTTTTCTTTGTAGGGATAGGTAGTGTGAGAATTACCTCTATTTTTGTAGGACCTACCTAGATTCCAGCTTTGAAGATAAAATGTCCCAGCACTACGCCTTCCTACATCATCATGAAGAATTTCTCACTATTGAGAGACAAGTTGTGTTCCTAACATCTAATTAGTACTCTTTCCAAATTCTTTAGGGCTTCCTCAAAGGTGACACCAAATGTAGTAAAGTTGTCCATATATATCTCCATACAATCATGTGATATGTCAATAAAGATGTTGATTACAGCTCTCTGGAAAGTAGCTGGTGCATTGTATAAGCCAAATGGTAATACAGAATAAGCATGTGTGCCCCAAGGGCATGTGAATGTGGTCTTCTCTTGATCTTTTGGATCAATGCTGATCTGATTGTAACCATTGTATCCGTCCAGAAAGGAGAAGTATTTCTTACCAACCAGAGTGTCCAGGACTTGATCAATAAATGGTAAAGGAAAATGATCCTTCTTGGTGGCATTATTCAACTCTCTGTAATCCACACATATCCACAATTTTCCTCCCTTCTTTGGTACAATGACCAAAGGTGATACCCACTTGCTATCAGAGATTGGATAGATGAAATCAGCATCTAGTAACTTCTGCAACTCAATTTTGACTATTTCTCACAATGTTGGGTTATCCTTCTTTGAGGTTGACGAAGTGGTAAGCTGCTATCATTAATGTAGATCCTATGGGTGTAGAGTTTTGGGTTTAGGCCTAGCATATCTCCGTAATCCCAAGAAAAGACTTTCTCATGCTTACACAGGAGTTTGGTTAACAATTCCAATTGTGGTGGTGGCAACTTGTTGTTCACATGGAGATTATGACCAAGGGAAATTTCCACAGTAGTTGTTAGCTCTACCATTGACATTTCAAGTACTGGGCTTGTAGCTACTTCACATGGCAATAATTGGCTAATTATCTCAGGGCTTGTTGGAAAGAAACAGTCCTCATAGGTAAATAGCTATAAAACAAAACTTTTGAAAACATCCTTTGCTACTATACACTCATTGCTAAGAATACTTTGTATTGCATCGTCTTCCTCTTGCATTTTCAAAAAATATTGTCTATGCATCATCATAATCTCAAAAACGGAGTTGAGCTCTTCTTCCTCATCCCCTAGTTCTGGCCAAATAGGATCTCTCAATTTTGCCTGTGGCTGGGAAGGAGGATATAGTGGTAGTTTCTTTATTGCCTGACCATTTGAAATTGAAATACTTCCTAATTTGCAACTAATTTTTGCATCAGTGGTGGATAACCAAGGTCTCCCTAGGATGACTAGATAGCCAGCAAAGTTTACTTTAGGTGATAAGATTAGAAAATTAGTAGGGTATTCCCATGAATCCAAGGTGACTACCACATCCTCTATAATACCATCTGGAGTGACTGTTGAACTATCAACAAGTTGTAACACTGTTGGAGTTGTTCTCATGCCTTCTATACTTAATCTATGCATTGTATCTTTGGTCATTACATTTATGGCTTCTCCCAAATCAACTAAAGAATTTTTAATAGATTTTCCATTAATTATCAAGTCAACTACTGGACTTCCAGGGTCTAAATACTTGGGTATAACTACCTTTCCCAACAAGATATCCACAAGTTGCCCTATCACATGAACTATTTGAGGGTCCTTCTTTTTCCTTCCAGGATTTTTAAGGCATACGTCCTTAATAGCTTTTCCATAGATAGGAACGTCTTTGATAGCTTGGAGCAAAGGTATTTGGATGTGCATATTTTTTAGCTACTCAATAATATCAAACAACATTTCTTCTTGGGATATATGTTTTTCTATGGTGGGCCTTTGTGGAAAAGGAGTGTCAACTAAGTTTTTAACATCAGTTTTGCTATTTTTTTGAGTTGATTGGGTGGTATTTTGCAGTGTAGCCTCTGGAAGAGATGCTGATGCTACAAGAGTGTCTACAAATTCTGTGATAATAGGATGTTTGGGTGTAGGAAGAGTTGTATCGAACCTTAAATGGATATCAGATATCTCTAGTGCATAGGCAAGGTATTGTTGTGTATTAGTGGTATACATTGGCTTCTGTTGTTGCTTTCTATTTGGGTTAGATTGTGACTGAGTGGGTAATTGATTTGGCTTTGGATTAGGACTAGTAGTTGTAGGAGGTGGAATTATTGTAGGAGGAGGGACTGGAGGTGGAAATTATGGAAAGGAAGGATTTAGGTTAGGCCAATATGGAGGCCCCCTCCATTGGTTATTTTGCTGCCAATTTCCTTGTGGTGGTTGCCATTGATTTTGTTGGTTAGGCCACAAGTTATTTTTCTAGTTAGGCCACTGGTTATTTTGCTGGTTAGGCCACTGGTTATTCTAAGCTGGCTGAGAGTACTGAGAAGGATTCTAATAACTTTGGTTTTTCCATTGACTATTGTAAGGATTTGAAAATTGTAATGGGTCCTGAGGCATACCTTGTCGTGAAGCCCATGGTCGACGTTGAGAAACAAAGAACACTTTCTCATCGTCTCCTTCTATCTTCATGTACTCGGTAGGAAAATGTTGATTTTCCAGGTTCACCACCAGCTTGCATCCACAATCTTTCTTTTGTTTATGGCAATGAGGATAGTACTCAGCTAATTGTAATTTGGTGTCTGCATGTTTCTTCTTAGCAGTCATGGTGTCGAGATGTGTAGCAACAACATTAATGATGTCTTGCTTGAAATCTATGAGAAAATTAGATATCTCCAGCTTGGAAACACCCGAACTACTCCCTTTAGTGACTGTAGACCGATATCCTCTGCTTTTCTTCCTAGTTGATCTAGAGAAGTTGAGACAGATTTTCTTGAGGTCATCCTAAGAAGATTGGGATACATCCCCACTACCCATGAGGTCCAGTACTTCCAGACAACTATCATTCACTCCTCTTAAGAAGACTAGTTTCTGTGAATCCTCCACCAGAACATGTTGGGGATTCTTCTGCATGGTGTATAAGAATCGTGAAACATAGTCCTCCAAGGTTTCATCCTCCTTCTATGACATTCTAAAACTTTCATCTCCCCTTGGGTCACTCCCCTTGCAATATTCTTTGTATTTCTACAAAAATAGAGTCTACATTTCATCCCATGTGCCTGATGCATTTTCTCTTAAGCCCATGAACCATCGTAAGGCTGACTCTTTCAGGGTTGCTAGAAATAGTTTGAGTTTTTGGGCTTCAATGTTATAGTCAAAGCTATGATAGAGGATGTCGAACTCAAACAAAAAGGTGTCAGGATCTTTGGTTATCAAACCATAAAACTTCTGAAGTGCAGTAGAGGGTATATTTTTGAGATTATCATTGTTTATAAGGCTCGGTAGAGGAAATGTGAAAGTAGGTTGTGCTATTACTGGAGGTATTGGGAGTTGGATTTGCTATTGGAAAGGAATATTAGCTACAGGATTGTTAACAGCAAGTGTGTTTGGCTCAGAATTATCAAGAAAGCTGGTCAAGATTTCAGCGAAAGGCCAAAAACCACTTATATCAAAAGGCTCTGCTCCAGAGGAAGATGTTGTAGGAAACTCGGGGCTTGCATCAACAAAAGGTAACTCAACTTCTTCAACTTGTTCGTTCAAATTCATAGACTCTCCTGGAAGAAATCTACCATATTTGTCTCTTCTTCTTCCCCTTTGATGCATGTAAATGAATTCTTCACACTGGTGAAGCAATTTAGGACCAAAAACCACTATTTAAAAACTAGCTAGAAATGGAAAATGACTCAGAAAGTTTCTTAGCTTGACACCATCCCCGGCAGCGGCGCAAAAAATGAACTGCCTCACAATAGGTGCTTAGCAATCATGCCCAAGGCCTCTCTTAGAAATAGTTTATTCAAACTAAGGATCACTTCTCCCACCATGAGGTGCATTTAGCTTGTCAACCCAGAGACGTATATTTGAAATGGTATGGCACAGTATGTGCACTAAGTCCCTTAAAGAGTCATTCTACCTATGTTGCAGGAAAGTAAAATAAATGAAAGGAATCTATACTAGAGCTATAGGAAAGGAAACACACATAATCCTTACTGAAATGAATGATACAAATTGCAAACTCTACTTAAGCCTATTCTTTCAACCTAGAGCTTTCACTAAAACTATCCTTGCAGGTGTTGCAGGAACATTCACAAAGTACAATGTTGCAGGAAGAAACTGTAATCTTCTATCTAGAATACTGGAAATGCTAAAAGTAAATCTACTCTACTCTACTCTAATCCACCTCCCAAGTGGGCCCCATTGGTTGGCTTCTGCTAATCTATTAACATAGAAGATAAACCAAAAGTCACTTCATTATACTTCAAGAACTGATTACATAAAAATGATACATAAAACTGGAAATGAACTTCTTGTGCAAGATGCAACAGAACAATGTATTCCAAAATCTTTGAACTTACAAACTAACAGTCCCATCCCTATAAATAGAGGATCAACTCATTATTCTAAAAAAGAAAAAGGAACAATCTGACTAAAACCACACCAAAGAGGAAAAACAGGAAACGTAACAGCTCACGACATATGCAGTGAAGTCTGGGCGACCAAGTCAACATGCTGGGAGCACAGAGGGAATATAGTAGCGCTACATCCTTGCATTTCTGGAATAGTGGCTCCTTATTTGTAATGGTCATGTCTTCTTATGCCATGATGGTTATCTATTTGTAGCTGGTCTTCAACGTTCTCTTTGAATGTTGTCGACCACTCTCAAGCGGCTCCTACTTCCTGGCAGGTTAGTTATCATGCAAAGATATTCATACAAGTAAACTTAATCAAATTGATCCAGATATTAGAACACACATTCTGATTGTTATATGAAATACTCCAATATATATAATATTGGAAAAATATGACATATCTATTCTACCCATGGGTTTAGTGGTTCTAACTGTACTTTGACATAAGTTCAACTGATTATAAGTCCACAAATGTTTTGGTAATACTTAAAATAGAGTATAAAGATTAATAAAATAGAGTCAGTAAATGGTCTCATCATCCATCTTGCTTCTATGTGAAAATCCTTAGAACCCCATTTTACTCTTAGTCTGACGAGCTCACCCTGAACTGGAAGTCGCAGGATCCTATATAAATCCTCCAGTGTCACTGTGATCTCTCCTGAGGGAAGATGAAAGGAACATGTGTCCTCAACCCACCTCTCTATAAGAGCCAATATTATGGATTGGTGGAATCTCATCTATGGTAGGACTGTTACCCAGTACAGTCCTATGTCTCTCAGCAGCTATGTTTCATCCTCATTTATCTCAGACAACTTTTGTCTAATCAACAGTAGTGGCCCTCCAAAGTGATGCTCTCGGAGATGAACCAGGTCTTGTAAGCACAAAACAACATCATATCATAACTATAGAACAACTAAAATATATATCCAACTTCAATAGGTCAAGTTCGACCTCTGTTAGGTCAAGGTTGACCTTACTGGGTCAAGATTGACCTTCCTGGGTCGAGGTTGACCTTCTTGGGTCGAGATCGCCCTCACTCTAGGAAAGGTGTGGACCTTCCTAGTCTGTGTTGACCTTAAAGGATCAAGGTCTACATAAATAGGTCAGGGTTGACCTTAGAGGGTCAGAGTCGACCTTGCCTATAAAAACAAGAATTTGTGATTACAAATATCAATAACAATGAACTTACCTTGGGAAGCGGTTGTCTTGTGGCCAGGCACTGTCTCAGGAGCTCCATTCATTTCGCTCAAATTTCTTCTCTGCTTGGCATCCTGGCTTCTCTCCCAAACTCTACAAATGGTAATAATAAGGAGGTATGTTCTCTCTTCCCTTATTTATAGATAAAAATTTGGTTTTTTGATAGGGTTTTGTTAGGGTTTATTTAGATTAAATTTGAATTTCCCTTCATATTCTTTTAGATAGACATTCACTCTTTTCATCATAACTTGAGTTTTGTAGCTCTGTTTTCAGTGTCATCTATGATGTTGGAATCATGATTCAGACACCTAAATCCTTGAATGAGTTTAGGAAGATTAGGAATCCTTCTAACTAGTTTAGCAAAAACTTTTTCAACAAATCGCATATCCAGTGTATAGGGCTATCCTTAACACCCTATTTCACCCTTCTGAAGTAGTCAGCCCAAACAAGGGGGGCATAAGGGGCTCTATACACTTATCAATTTCATCTTAGTAAGCCTTAGGTGGTTTATGTATTTTCATGAACCTTGTGTGTTGCAGGTTGCAGGTACTAAAGATGTCTTGCAGGATCTCTACATTGAGGACTTGGCTATATCCTTTTTATTTTATTATGATGTTTTCTTACTTTAGCTTGCATATTCACGTAGTTTCATATATAAGCTAAAGTGGGGGCTAAATGTATCATCTTAAAATGGAAGCACTTCCATCTTGGTAGGCTTAGCACCCTTATTTAGTGTATTTACATGATAGATTTTCATCTAGGATGCATCTACACTTCGTAATTCTTCGTTTCTAGGTGAAATTAGGATTAGGATCTTGAGGATACTCCTTGATTTCCTTCTTTGTGGATCTATTTTATAGGTAGGACCTGTGTACTAGTCCTCCTAGCCTTCATCACATCTCTTATAGGCCTCTGTGGCCATTTCCAACATTCCTTTTTGTTTTCCCATTATCCTAGTTCTCCAGCTGACCTAGAAATTTCACTGACACTCTAAGTTGACCGGCCTAAAACCTCAGGTCAAGGTCAAGGTCGACCCTGACCTAGGTCAGGGTGGAGGTCAACCTTGACATAGGTTAGGGTTGAGGTCAACCTTGACCTAGGATAGGGTCAAGGTCAACCTTGACCTTTGTCAGGTTTTGGTTCCCGCTTTCAAATTTGGATCA
>MU224675.1:2588-25709 GCA_018584345.1 Thuja plicata | reverse complement strand
CATTTGCATTAGCATTCTAGCATATCATGTTTAGGAGCATTTGTTATTTTCTCACATATCTTGGAGCATTTTGAGCATTTTTTAGCATTCTAGCTAGATTTGAGCATTTGTTTACCATTCATATCTCGTTCTAGGATTGTCCTTGAGAGAGATTAAGTCTGAGAGATCTCTTAACAAAGCTTGGATAGAGAACCATGATATGATATAGATTTTAGCTTCAATTCTTAGATTAATTTGTATTATCTTTCCATAGAATTTTTGCTCTTAATCTTAATTTCATGAAGGTGTATTTTCATACACACAGTTCTATATGGTGTGTTGCTAATGACTCAGATTTGATAGTCACTTTGGTTCCATATCTAGTATGAAAAAGCATATGAGACCAATCAAAAGAAAGATATCCTCCTATCTTGGCTATGAATTCTCTTGATAGACATAAGGCAAAAAGAGGAGGGATATCTATGACATATATGTCTAGAAGGATAGAGAAGTTAGGACTAGCATGAAGGAATAAACTTGCATTTTTTACCACACCTAGTGTGTTCACTGATGAACCATCAAGTTGTATCACTCCCTTTTGAAATGGTTCATATTTTAGTCCTAACTAGTCAGCTACCTTCTTAGGCATGACTGAACTTGTGGCTCCACTATCTACCATACAATTGTGTACTAGGAAATTCCCAATTATCAATGATACATAACAATTGTGTACTAGGAAATTCCCAATTATCAATGATACATAAAAGGGAGGTGATTTTATGCTTTTACCATGATTAGAATCTGCCTTGTTGTTGTTGTTTTGAACTTTCTTTTCTTGATCATCATTAACCAACACCGGCCTTGCAACATCAGTAGTGGACTGTTGTGGGACTGCTTCCTCAAATACTGCCTTCTTCAAGATCTCAGGTTGTCCTGGGATAGCCAAAGAATCCCACATGGTCATTTTCACATTTATTTTCTTTATATTGTCCACAATATTGAATGGCACTGTTGTATGTATTTTCTAGTGTTCTTTCACTATTGTGGGCTCTACATCTTTGGGAGATTGGCCCCCTTTGATTGGAGTGATGGCAGGTCTTTTCAGTATTCCAATAGTTAGTGTATGTGATGATTCTGTAGATGTGGTAGTATTTCCCCTCTCTTCTTCTTGCTCCATATCTAAAGCTCTTCTTTTGGACTGAGTATTAGCTGTAATTCAAGATTCACCATTCACAACACTAAAATCTTCTCCTTTCCAATTAAAGAATGCAGTCTCATTAGGTTGTGCATCTTGTTGTGGCATTGACCCACTAGAAGATGCATCCCAATGTGTGCTTGATGCATTTTGTATTATGATGGCTTCATTCATCAACCCATTCGAACATGTAGCTTGATTATGAGGTTGATTGTAGGGAAAACACCATTCATTTTCTGCTGCTAGGTTGTTTTGTGTTGGAACCACATCTCTGACTAGATTTGCAGAATTAAGAGGTAATGGGTTATAAGGCTAAAATGGTCTTTGATTTAAATTTTTCCTCTGACCTTGGTAATTTCCCTAGTATGGTGATCTATTTTGCTGATAGGACTATCCTTGCCCTTAATATTGTTGACTAAGACCTTGATTTTGTTGTTGAAAAGGTGATTTAACCCCTTGATTTTGTCTTTTGATATTTGTCAACTCATTACCAAAGGTCTGTAATAAGCTCTTAATTTCTTGTTAACTATTTTTAATTTCTTGCATTTCTTGGGAAGGGCCTACTTTTAATTCCTCATTGCTTGAACTGGCTTGAGGTTCCATTATAGTAGGTATATGAGTGAATGGAGGAATCTGCAAAGGCATATTGGGCTGAATATTAGGGAAGATAGGAATGGGAGGTCTTGGAGCTATCATACTAGCTTGAATCAGAAAATTCTCTACTTTAATAATTATATCAAAAGCCTAGGGTAGTGAGGTACCTCCCATAGACTAGATCATGATAGATATATTTCTATTTAAACTTTTCAAGAAATATAGAAGAGCATAATCTGGTGAAGGCCTTATAGAAATAGGAATCTTATTCCATGTCTTAAGAAATCTATTATTGAAATTTGTCATCTGTTCTTGAGGGGCTCTTTTGATAGTAGTGAGTTTCTCTACTAGGGCCAAATAATCTAATTTATCTTTGAAATATTTGTTGAGGGAGTCTCCAAGTCTATCCCATGAATTAATGGAGCCAACTACCAGAGTTCTAAACCACTATAGGGCTTTACCTTTGAAACTTGTTGCCAATAACTTGGTAGTCACATATTCCTCAGTGAAATGATGTACATTACAGATGGTAGCCACATCTCTGATGTTCTCACAAGCTGTTGTTTGGCTTTCACCCATGAAATTGGGTAAGATTTTTAATGTTGCTAGAGGTACATCATGGTGTTGGGAAAAATTTAATGGGCTACCCTGATTGAAGGGTACAAATAAAAATTGTCTTGCCATTGTAGGGACTGGTATTTTCTGAATAACAATTGTATGGGTTGCACTTGAACTTGTATTTGTGGATGGGAAAGTAATTTGAAATGTTGAACTTGTATCTCTTGCAGCAAAGAAATATGGAGGATTAGACTTACCAGTAGGTGAAGCTGGATCTCTTAACAAATCCTTGCTTAAAGGCCTTCCTCTCCTTCTTTCATGAAATAAAAAGGGTCTTTCTTCTACAACCAGTGGTGTAGACCGCACTCTCCTTGTAGGGGGTGTCCTTTGGGATGTTCTCCCTTTTCTTTTTGTTGGAGACAACTGCAAAAATTCAGAAGTTTTTAAGCTTTTTGTTTTTATCTTTATCATAAGCCTTAGTAGGGCTCGATCTTCCTTGCTCTAAACACTAGTGGAGTTTCCAGATATGCTTAAAAAACCACTTTTAAGTTAGTACTATATAATCAGTATATCGGAGACAATATAGCTTTAAATATGAACTTTTTTGGGGTCCCACTAGGTGTGCCAAAATTGTTATACACCAAATTTGCACCCTACTAAACTCGAGAGTCTAGTGATCTGGTATAACATGGGAATCACTTCCAGGTTGTGGGAGCTTGCTAAACTTGAAGTGAGACCTCTAGATTCTAGGTCAGTTCCTCTTGGATAAACACCTATTTTTTTCTCTTGACTTAAAATAAAACTTGGGAGGAAAAAGGATAAAAGGAAACTGAAAGATAGAAAGAGAGAATTATTCTTTAGAGAGAATTACAGACATATGAAAACTCGAGGACAGGAAAAATTTCATAGAAAGTTTTACATAAGCCAAACCTATTTACAAAAGATTTAAAAACTAATTATATACAAACTCCTCAACCACCAAGGCTTGAGATTCAATCCATAATTAATGTCGATCAGATTAGAAAAACCTAGGGTTACAAAAGATAGTCCTTAAAATAAACTAGAAACCCTAAAATGGTCACCTTTGTACATTAATGCACCTTGGAAAATATCCTAGATGATCAGATATATCTTGGAGACATCTCCCAACATCATAAATTCAACCGGAAAGATCATCATCATCCATCTACCCTGCCTGCAACTTGAAAACAACGCCATCGCCATGAAAACTCTGAGAAAAGATTTGAATATTTGAAAGATTTGATTCTAACGGTCACAGGTGGTGTAGAAAAACTCATCGACGACTCAGGTTTGAGCCTTTATCAGCTTTAAAAGAGGACCGTCGATCTTACTTAAGTTACCCATGAGCCCAAGATCTCAAACCGCTACGTGACAGGTAGGAGCAATGCCTTAAAGACTATCCACTGAGTATCTTTGCTTTAAGGGAAAGCGCCAGCCGCATGATGAAAACCAACTAAACTGAGCATTAACCTTAAACCTTGCCATCAAAACTACAGGTCCCACTTAACCAGGAAGGACACGTGTCATTGTGTCACAATGCCTTGATCACTAATGCTCCTTTATCTTTTCATTAAGGCAAAGTGCTGACCATCCGATCAAAAGAAACTAACTGCCCTTTAAATTCCCTTTGACTTCAACCTGGCCCCACCACAAACGCATGACACAATAGCACAATGGATTAAAGTATAAATATACATCATCTTGCAATCAAGGGATCGCGCCAACCGTTGATGAAAAATTAACCCGTCTGAACAATAACCTTTCTCGCATCTTAAATCATAGGACACTTCCTTGATGAGAAAACTGAGATGATCTTGATCTTTGAGGCCCCACGCCTACCATTGGATGAAGTCAATTTAACCACACATTACCCACTGTCCACGTGTCAAATGGTCGCGATGCCTCAATGAATCTTTAGTGCTTGATCTTTGCGTTGAGGTATTACGATGACCGTCCGATTGATTCCTTCCTACTCAGATGCCAATGTCATACTCCACTGCAAGCCTGACCCGCCTTGGTCATGCGTCGATGAAGCGTGATGCCTTAAAGAATCTTTACTGCTTGATCTGGTGATTAAGGCATTGCGACGACCGTCGGATGAAGAAGAATCTTGTTTGCCGCCTGGGGTAAATAAAGCATCACGAGACTTAGAAGAATAAACTTAGAAAAAACTATTAAAGCATACCTTGCTAGGAAAAATAAGGAACACTGGCCCCGCTCGATGGTAACTTAAAACACATGGAGAAAGAAACCTTAAACGGCTCAGAAAAAAACAACTTTGTTTTATAAAAAAACCATGAGTCTTATGGCTTAAGGGTTTTTTCTCAAAAATGAAACAAGGGTTTTCCAACCAGGCCTAGGAAAGTTACAGAAACAGGACAAGGACCTCAGAACCATGAGCAGATTGCTTACAAGCTGGACTCAACCCTTGTGGGAGCCACATTTACTCCACTTGTAAACCAAATTAGCATAGGATAGGAAATTTTGGGTAACACTTATCTCCTACTTCTCCCTCTTTATATGACATCTTAATGCCTCTCCATATTGTCATTCCACCACATTCTTTCACAATAACTCTTGATTAACTTATGCCCACAAGTTTGTCTTTTTTTCTATAGTTATTTATTCTTTTATAACTTATTTACGCATATTATAGGTGTTTTAAGGATATTTAAGGGGTATGTAATGTATAAATGGATCTATAAATGACCCAAATGACATTTGTGGTGCCTAACAATCCTATTTCCTCCCAACATTATGCATATGTACTAATTCACATATATTTTATTTGATACTTCATGCATATATATTAACCATGCATTCTAGTTATAGTAAATATTTTATCAAACATGTGACAATATTGATAAGGAGAAATACAAAGCAAGGAGTCAATGTCAAAATACTAAAGATATCATGTCAACTTAATAATACAGAGAACAACCTTAAGAACTTATCAATGATGATGTTACAACATAAATTGACAACACACTTATGACACAAGAAAAGTATCCAATGGTCACATGCAATAAAGCACAATATTATACTTATATGTGTAGATTCTTGAGTTCATGATGTCTCGCCATTCTCCTTGACCTATTTCCCTCTCTCTGATGATACTTTGTCTCATCATTCAAGACAAGATTAACTAGTTTCTTGCATCCACCTCATTTAACTATGAAGCAGTTACTCTATTAACCATAAAATTCTTAACATAAAATAAAAATTCATTAAACAATAATCACAAAAATAAGAAATCATATTTATTTCTTTTAGACATTATTAAATTTGATATTCTCTTTCTACACATATTGAATAAAATATAATTATATCAACATAATTATGCTCAAACCATAAGTTTGATAATATAACTTAAAATGTATAGCAAAGCATTTGACTTCTAATTATTAAAATAACATAAATAAACTAGTTCAAAAATGGGATGTGACAATATCACTTATCAATATTAGTATAATTAAGACATTCTCATCAAAGTGAACATAAAAGAGAAACAATATGAAAATTGTAATGTCGTCATTACTCAAAAAATAGTATATTCAATTGATACTGTTAAACTAAAATTTTGATTTTGTTTTACCCTAAAAAATCCAT
This sequence comes from Thuja plicata, assembly GCA_018584345.1. Taxonomy (NCBI): domain Eukaryota; kingdom Viridiplantae; phylum Streptophyta; class Pinopsida; order Cupressales; family Cupressaceae; genus Thuja; species Thuja plicata. Next base: position 19,753 of record MU224675.1, on the reverse strand, counting down.
AAATACAACCATCTACTTATCATACATGAATAAACTATTATCACCATTATCCTATACATAACATACTCATTTGCTACTATCAAGCTAAAATTTTGATTCTATTTTGTCTTAAAATTTTCATAAATGCAACCATCTAGCCATCACTTGTTACGGTCAACTTTTAAGAAAGAATTTTATATTATCGAATTCATTTTACTAATTAATATAAGAGCACAAGTCTACTGATACATATTTTATATCATCAATAAATTTAGTTTACAATTTGATTTAGGAATACAAATCTATATTGATATCTTTTTAACTAAGAGCTACAGAATTAAGGAACATCCATTCTACAAAATGCCTAAAAGACATCTTGATCTTATCCCTATATCTTAACTTTGGGAGAGTTTCAACATTTTGACATTTTTAAAATGAATGCATGTGTTTTTTCAAATTTATTCCAGCTTTTCAGCTTACATTGGTAGTTTCCTTATATATATTAAGGATTGGAGACAATTTGTCTTTGCATTGGAGCTTCATGAGTTGGTGTTTGTTTATATTAAGACTAGAATAACATTTAGCTAGCAGGACTTGGTCACGGTTCCCTAACATAATCTATTCCATTAGAGGAAACCCATCCATTATAATATGTTATTAACATGGGGCCTTTCCCTAAAGAAGGCGATGACGTAGACACAGCGCATAAATTCCAATATCACAAACGTGAACAGTGACTCGGAAGTCGGTGACAAGAAGCAAGCGTCGCGACACAGAGTAAAGGCCTGTGTACTTACATATGATAATAAAGTATAATTTATAAAGTATTAATAAAATTTTCTGTTCACACCGTCACGTTCTGTACGAGCTCAGAATTGATAATGACGACCATTCATTAAACATCTGTATTTGTAGGGCTGCGACAGCTTTAAAGGCCGGCAAAAATCAAGCAATATAAACTTGGGTAAATGCATACAAATATATGCTAATGAAATGATAAGTATCGTTCTTTCAAAGTGTACCCTCAAGAGGCATCAGGTTTTACTCTAATGTTTTTTCCGACTCTTTTAATCGGAGTAGGTAAAATGTATTTTTATCTTGTCCGGACTTCTTGCCCACCGTCCGACCACTTTGCAGGACTGACGAATTCCAGGGCTCAAGTCCACACACAAGTCTCATCGGTCAATTATAGTACCAATGCACAATAATATCAATGTACAATACTCGTTTATTGATATAGCTGTAATTATAGCTAGCAATTGTGTTTAGGTGTGCAATGGGTGGGGTAATTGGCTAAATGTGCAACTAAAACGTAAAATGCATAAGGAAAGTTTCAAAAAAGTGAAAAAAAAACTAAGTGTCCTCCTTGGTAAGATTTACGTTTAGTTGCACATTTAGACGTTTCCGTGGGTGGGTTGGAGAGGTGTGGAATTTAAGTTAAATCAATTGTATATATTACAAGTAAAATAAAAATTCTAAATTAGGAGGATAATCAAGTTCAATTATCAACTGGATCATATTATCCATTTTAAACTCTCCAACATGAACCCACGTGGTATTGCATTGTCTCTTAAGTGAAGATCCTGTGATATTTGCACAAATTTACATAGAAATAGATTTCTCAAAAAGCTACTCAAAAATATGTCTTTAAAAAAATGGGCATTTATTGTCTCAAACTTTAGATTACTTTAATGGTTCATTCAAGTGTCATAGATTTTTTCCATATAGACATTTTTCTTCTTGTTGTCCAAGAATGCACAAATTTGTATCTAAGGAACCCCTAAAAAATCTTTCCACTAATGCAACATGGTGGAAAGGGGCCTCCCCCCCTCAAGACGTCATTGTTTGGATGTGCAAGGCACAAATTTAAGTTACTTCCACTCTATCCAAGGATGTTTATTCTTATCTCAATGTTGATATGCCTTTGATGCATCCTTATCTACCCAAGGCATCAATATTAATAGTGTTGGAAGATATTACATTTGAGGAGAGGTTGTTATCTACAACTGTCCCACAAAAACTATAGAAAAGTTAGCTAAGAGCTTGGGTACATCTTTAATTAATAATTACATGGCATTCGATAATGCAACTTATCAAGTAACTAGCAAGGTCAAATCTACTATCTATGTAAGTGTCATAGGTCAGTTGTAATAAATGTAGAAATGGCCAATGAACCTTTAGTCTTCAAATTTGAATCTAGGGATAACCTAACCCCTTCTAACTACTCACTATGTGTCAATTTGAAGTATGAAACATTTTCATTTGTTTCCTTTTATTATTTAATAGTTGGGATTCATAAGGGAGCCCTACAAAAATGATTATCTAAGCATTGATTATAACAATATTTACTAATCACCTATTTACATTAATAGTTTGACCAAAGAGAAACGTATTCTTTGCCATGAGAAAACTTTGGACTACACAATCAACTTTTTTATGCAATAATAGTCTACGCATTCAATATGAACTAAATGCAAATAGTTAGGGATTTATAAGGATTGGATCTATGCATCCATGTTCAAATTGCACTTGTGTGGGTTGGATCAATAAGTGTATGATTGATCCTACAAATGTGAAAATGACCCACTATAATACAAATTCCAAGACATTCATCTAATTACTTGTAATTTTTCACATACTAAGAAGTCACTTATGTCATTTATTACAACACATCAAAATTTTGATTGAATATACTTACAAGTCCTTGCAAGGGACTTGGCATATTGCTAAACACACCTTCAAATGCAACTAAATAATAGTCACAACAATTATCATCAATTAAAATGGTGAAGTTCGACCATTGATAAGCACTCAAGACAATATGCACAAGCACAAGTTATACCTTTGTTGATATATAGTCAAAAAAACAATGCCAAAAAAACCATCTTCAATAAATTACACATGAGAATTACGTACATAACTCGGTATCCCTTGGGGTACTATGCAAATATGCGTGAACTCTAGAGGTACCACCCTTGAGAGCACAAGATGAGCCACTTTTACTTGTGTATTATCATATAGTAGTATGTTAGCAGGTTTGACGTATCTTTGAAAATATGTAGGCTCCACCTAAAATTAAGGAATGCAAGACAAGTCATTTGTCATTTAAAAGCCATATTTAACTAGATCTTTAAATATGGCTTTTTGCTTGTGTATTCTCATAGAGTAGTATGTTAGCACATTTGACATCTCTTTGAAAATATGTAGGCTCCACATAAAGTTAAGGGATGCGAGACAAGTCATTCATCATTTAAAAGTCATATTTAACTAGATCTTTAAATATGGCTTTTTGTGAGTATGTGACTTATTCATTTATTTGAACCATTCTTTTATCAATTGTGATAGGTATACCATAATTATTTGCATTGGGTCTTACAAGGCTATACATTTGAAACTTGTTTATAAAGAAATGACATGTATTTGATAAAAGTAAATTGGATCTTGTAACAAAAATTTTAAGCATTTATGATGCAACGACATGTCTATAGTTAATGCATTTAGCATCTCAAATTTATTACTTTTAGAGTGATAAGTAAGAGATATTTTCCACACCAAGCCAAATTGTGATACTTTTAGAGTAGAGCATAGAGAACAAATGTTTTTTTACTTTAAAATTATACATCATTTCAGCAAAACATTTGTAATAATATATTTGACCACTTAAATTGTCCAAAGTCAAAAATACTCATTTAATGTGAATTTAAACTTAACATCCACTAAGATTTCATCAAACACATAATATATAATGTACGTACATCGTAAGAAACATTAAGTTGAAGATACATAAACTATCATGAAAAAATCCTTTCACTTTATAAAGATTTAGAAAAAGCTTTAAGAACAAAAAAAAATACTTTCCCTTATGAAAATTTAGAGAAAGATTTATAAAATAAAACAAAAACTTTCACCTTGTAAAAATTGAGAGAATGATTTATAAAATAAAAAATCTCTTCACCTTGTAAAGATTTTTAAAAAGTTTACTCCATCTTATCCATTCACACAAAAATGCTTTAATAACACAATATCTCATTACAAAACAATAAACATAATAAAAATTTATATTCATTAATATTTTGTTTATTTTATGCTACTGTACAATTATAATTCTTAAAAAGTCTACTAAATTTAAAATGATCTTCGCCATAAAAATACACAAAATACTCACAACACTTATGATTCTATATTGGCCCGCCCATATTGCTATATTTAAACAAACAATTGGCATCCATGGTTTAGTATCATGATCCCAGAAACGACAAAGTAAATACCTAAAAAGTGAGATCGTAAGCATGTGATGGCTCGCTGTATAAATGTCTGCAGTTATCCTTCCAACTAATCTTCCCGCCATAGATGCTGACTGTCCGATCATCGACTTCATTTGACTGGCGAGTGCAAGAGTAAATATTTGATTTGACGTTCACTAAAGGACCTCAAATCCCAGACATGGAGGGTATAGATTAATTCCAGAGACTATGGAGTGCAGTCCAGAGATCTTGGAGCGAACATTCACCGTCCTATAAAAAAATATCTAACGAGAAATTTGAGCCTGTTTAGGGAATTCTATACTGAGTAGCTACGTCTGACTGGTAGGTGTTGAACTACAAAGGGCATCTGGGGCCCTGGTCGGAGGAAAAGGCCGAGCTACCTCCTCTGCGCCTTAATTGTCCATATAAACGGCCATCCCCTGCTCAACGCCCGGCACAAGTAATAGCAGAAAAAAAAACTCCTTTTTGTTGCGGCTTTGACGATCCAGAGAGCAAATTTGAGTCAGAATGCCGATCTGGAGAATCGCAGTCGGAAGGCCGGAGGACACCTATCATCCTTCGGTTCTGAGAGCCGCACTTGCTGAATTCATTTCCGCTCTGATCTTCGTTTTCGCCGGAGAAGGATCGATTCTTGCCTTTGGTAAATTTGCTTTTTTTAAAGCTTAGTATAATGGAGTGATTTGAAGGATTAGCTGTAAAGATGACTGTTCTGTGTGTGAATTTACAGCGAAACTGACGAGCAACGCCTCGACAACGCCGGCGGGACTGGTGCTCGAAGCGCTCGCCCACGGCATTGGCCTCTTCGTTGCCGTTGCTGTGGCCGCTAATATTTCCGGCGGCCATGTCAACCCGGCGGTCACGTTTGGGCTCTTTCTCGGCGGCCACATCACGCTCTTACGTGGCATTATCTACTGGATCGCCCAGCTGCTTGGCGCCACTGTTGCCGCCGGGCTGCTCAAGTACACCACCAGTGGCATGGTATGAGAAATGTTTTATGGTCCACTGTTTTTTGAATTCTTGTTTAAGTAAATTTACATTCATGTATAGATGTATCATTTTAGTAGTAGTGATTTTTTCTTTTCCAAAATTTATATAGAAGTGGGGAGAGGTTATAATTTGAAACACTGTCATTGTATTTTAAGGGTTTTGAAACAGGGGAGGTTATAACGAAGTATTTCTGTGTCTAATTTTTTTTTAAAGGAATTTGAAGTTAAGGGCATTATATTATGGGAATTTCAAGATCTTTGTTTTTAAGAAAGATTTTAAGTGGGAGAAGTCATAATTGAAGAATTTCTTTCTTATTTTTAAAGTTTAATTGATTTTGAGTTGGAAGATGTAATTAGAGATCTTCATCTTTATTTTTAAAGAAATTGAGAATTGAAAAATTTATAATAAGGATCTGCTTTTTCATTTTCATTTTCATGTAGATTTGAACAATTTAAGTGTCATAATTATGGCAACGTCTTATTTTACTGCAATCTCATTTATTTATTTATATAGAGTGCGATGATTTACTTAAATGAACTATGGATACTTCACCCATCTTAAATACTACTTCACTTAACCAAGTATGAAGACTTAAAGGGTTTGAAATAGGGAAGGTTATAGTCAAGTATTTTTATCTTTGATTTAAAGTTGAAGGAATTCATATATGGAATTTCTAAGATCTTTGATTTTAGAGGGATTTTGAGTTGGAGAAGCTATAATTGAAAAATCTCTTTCCCATTTTCAACTGATTCTAAAGTAAAAAGATATAATTAGAGTTTTCATCTCTAATCTTCAGGGAATTGGGAATTAGAGAATTTATAATCAAGGATCTGCATTCTTATTGTCATGAAGATTTGAGCACATCTAAAGTCTCTTAACTGTTAGTATGTTTTGTTTCTAGATCCAACTTTGCAGGGGTTATGTGCATCAACATTTCAGAACACACTCTCTGATCCATCATGAGGAGTAGAAGGCCAAATAACTCATACGACATTGAATCTAGAAACAAATGACACTAATCATTAGAGACTAGAGAAATCTAATGTTTCTATATCTTACCTATGACACCTTCTTATCATTTTGTGTCTACCTCTATCTATTTCTTTAGAGTACAAATCATCTACTTAAATAAAGTATGGAGACCTAGTTAAGCCATATCAAATACAACCAAATTTAAAATTTCTTCACAATTAAACTTACTTAAGTACTCACTTAAACTTTTTCACATAACCAATTCTACAATATCCCATTATTTAAATCTATTTACATTGCTACTTCATTTACAAACAAAACAGACTTAAATATCTAAAAATCATTATTAAACACACTGAATTAGTTTTTTAAAAGTCCTCTAATATAATGAACTAATCGTAAATTCTTAAACCCACTAACTAAGAAATATAATAAAATATAAAAGAATCTAAAGAACCAAAGACTAAATGTTAAAATTCTTAATTGTTGACTTTACTAATGAACTAGAAAACAAAATTTCAATGTCCATCAAACTAAATATAATTTAAAGGACAGTTGAACTAACCATTTTATCTTATTTCCAACATTACTCTTTTATTATTTCTCTTTAACGACAAATTCTCCTTTGTTCTTCTTAACTTTTTCAACGCAGACTATACCAGTGTTTTCCCTATCGAGCGGAGTAGGTGCAGGAAATGCGCTAGTGTTCGAGATAGTAATGACATTTGGATTAGTGTACACGGTGTACGCCACGGCAGCAGACCCGAAGAGGGGCAACATCGGAATCATTGCACCTATTGCAATCGGGTTTATTGTGACGGCAAACATTTTGGCCGGCGGAGCATTTGACGGCGCGTGCATGAATCCGGCGAGAGCTTTCGGGCCTGCTCTGGTGAGCTGGAATTGGACCAGCCATTGGATCTTCTGGGTGGGCCCGCTTATCGGCGGTGCAATCGCTGGTCTCGTCTACGACCTTTGTTTCATCGAGGATGAGCCCACTCACGAGCCTTTGCCTTCTTCTGACTACTAATCGAGAAGGAAAATATGTTGTAGTTTTGGTTTGTGGTGTGCATTTATGGAGTCATGGGTATTTTTCTGAGATGGGCAAAAATAAAAATTTGATCTCATTGTAATGTTTTATTGGTGGTGCTTTTTTGTAATGAAATGTTTACAAAGATCTTTGAATCAGATCTGGTTGTGTGTGTTGGTTTTACTTGTGTGGCTTGAATGCCTATTTTAATTCCTTTATCTGTACGCATCATTTTTTGTTTATGCAACGGTGCAGATGCTTTCTAGCTTATACGGATGAAAGTTGCTCCACTGTTAATGTGGGTAGCCTAGGACCACTTCATTTAATCGGAAAAAAATGTCGCTTTGTAGGGCCGCTAATCGATGATGAAATGGGGCACTTTACAACACATCATAATAATTATTATATATGTTTTATTTATTTGTTTTTAAGTGGCCATGGAATTTTAGACAAACGGCTACTTAGAACTGACTTGATATTTATGTATATTTTCGACAAATAAGAATGCTTTAATACATAGGTATGTATTGTCAAATATTATCATTTTGCATAGATATAGGTATGTTATCCTATGATATTTACCTAACTTATTCCCACATAATTTTATGAATGTGCCATTCATATTTGTTTACATATTCATTTATCCTTTACATTTGTCTTGCCTATTTGTTCATCACACTTATTTTCACATTCATTTCTATGCGCATATTATTCACAATAATCTATTTCCCCTCATCCCCCACCCTACCACCTCCTCCCCCAACATTTTTTTAGTCTTAGGACTAGCTCACAATTGAGAGGACATCCTTGTAATTATGAACATGTCCCATCTTAATATAAATTCAAATACAATTGACTTTCCACCTTTTTATCCTCTACACCTAAAGGCTTACTTAACATAAATTCATGTGCTCAATGCTATTATCCCCTTGCATTTAAAGGCATTCAATTAAATCATTCTAATCATATCACCAGAAGAATAAAGCATTCACTTTCCACACTTTTGTAAGTGCTCTAAAATGAATTAGCTCCTCATGAACATTGATAAGAGCATATGCTTTTAGCCAACTTGATCTTTGATCAAAGACTTAAATGTATTCAACCATAAACTTTCATCAATAAAATTTAACTATCTTAGCATTAATGAAAGATAACATAATGAACAACATACACATGAACACCATATTTTACATGAAAAAACCAATGTGAGAAAAACTACAATGAGAACAACAAGCTACATGAAAAATGATTACAATGGTTTTAGGCTCCTCGCCAAGAAAGGATCACTCTTAAGGAAAACATTGCTTGCAAAAGACTTGCAGGAAAAGGTGGACAACTTTAGGGCAAGATACAAGCGATCACTCTTAGGATAATACTTAGGATCACTCTTAAGGAAAACATTGCTTGCGAAAGACTTGCAGGAAAAGGTGGACAACTTTAGGGCAGATATTAGCGACTTGCAAGTTGAGATGCACAATCCAAGGGCAAGATACAAAGGACTCACGGGTTGTAACTTATTTTTTAAGGAAAAGATACAGATCTACACAAGCTACCAAAAGGATTCACTGTCTTCCAGGAAGCACAATGTTGACATGAACTAAAATGAATAAATATCCAAATGTGAAACTGTCCTTGAGTCACTATCTTGATGTAAGTGGCCAACTTCATGTCAAACACATCACACACATTTGTAGTCTCAAACTTTGTGTAGACACTTAAATTTGATCAACTATTTTAATTAAATTTAATTCTCTTCTTTGCATTATTAATTAGACTATTATATATTTTTTAATTAGTTAATGTTATCCTTCTAGCCAAATTAATTTGATTAATTAGCTATAGTCTAATTAATTTAATGGTAACCCATAACCATTTAATCAATTAATCCCCCTTCTATTAATTGAAACAAATACACTTATTTATATTTACTAATTCATGAAAACCTAAAATTCTTCCACTTGTGATTAAATAATCTTATTAAATCCTATTTGAGCACATCGCTCCTAACAAGCCCACCTGTACATGCTAATTGATCATTTAATTAAGTAAATACCTTCATTTTATTAATTAACCCTCCACTCATTCTCTCTCCTCCTATCACATCCTCCTAAACCTCTCACTTGTCCACTAATTAAGTCTAATACCCTTCCTAATCATTTACACATTCATAAACAAAAAGATTAGCCACCAAAGTCAACCATGATTCTTGTCAACCTTAAATGCACAAACACATATGTAAGAGCTACATGTTTGTACCTTCCAAGGAATATTTTATTCTTTTTGTCCACTTCTCTAAAATCCCTTCACAATCCCCAAACTGGTAACAGTCCCCCAACTTTTTCCTTCGAGGTTTGAGATAAGAAATTCCTTTATGACTGTAAGGTGGGGTGAAGATAGGGAAATGGGTTAAGTAGGTAAATTTACACCTCCCTTTTCATCGTTGCACATTTGGAAGGAAGATGCCCCACTAGGCTCAAAAGGAGACTCAAGCACTAAATGAGATAGTGATCCTTTGCAAAACATGTAATAATGAAAATTTAAATGATGGGAAAATGTAATGTGAGTGATCAATTGGACAAGTTATTGGAAAATGGAAAAATAAATCAGTACATAATGATAGAAAGATGAAATATGTAGAAATGGAATCCAGAATGCAGATCTGACATGTGGCTGAAATCTGGGAGCAGAATGTAGGGTACAGGGAAATTTTTTTGATCTGAACCTGGGTACAAAATAATTTTGGTGATTTGTATCTGGTGTTTTTGACTAAACTTTTCAGGGATCTTCTGACGATTTCTGATCTTTTCAAATTTTGTCTAACAGCTCTATAACCGGTTCCCATACACAGAAAAATGGGGAAAAGGCTGTCTAAAGGGGTTTGCCTTGGTCAAACCTTGGTTTAGGAATCAGCCTTGAAAATGAAATGAAATTTCATAAAGCAGAGTATGTAAAAAGATAAATGTTTGATTCAACTTGCATAAACCCTCATGGATAGATGTAGAAATCACTCATACCTATGAAGATTCTTGAATGTACTTGAAATCAAGGAGTTGACCTTGAAATGTGATGTATAATCAAGGATGACCTCACACATGCATGGATCGATCAATGCCACTCCTCAATCTTGAATGTAGATATGCTTGATAATTGCTTGCAATGAAAGAGAGAGAATGTGAATGAAAGAAAGGACCTTCTTGCTTGATTGATAATTCCTCTAGTTGGCCATCATGGGAGAGAAACTTGATTCAATTGGAGAAGATTACATTTTAGGTGAATGATCTTGAAGAATTGGAGACTTGGACAAACTTGATCTTGGATGCTTGCCTTCAAATCTTGAATCCAATTGCTCAATTTCTCTCGATTGCTTGAAATTTGATAATAAATGCTTGCACTTGATAATTGATACCAAAATGAGGAGAGATAGAGGGGGTTTTATACCCAACCATCATTTTGGGATTTAAAAATAATCCAAGCTTACCATGAGATCAAATTTCCTGCTAATACACCAACATAGGGCCTTGGGAAAAATTTGGGCCACAATCCTCACAGACAAAATGCAAAATTCATTTTGTCCTAGGGATAGGACAGTATTGGCATTCTCTACCCTGGAAAATGAACTCAAATTTGGACAAGATGTCGAGTAGGTGAAAATACATGGGGGGAAGAATAACATGTTGTCAGGATCAAGCGTAACGGACATTCAAACCTTAAAATACCAAAATGGGGTCTAATAGGTCCTAATAAAGCATCCAATTATGAGTGATAACATTTTAGAATAGTACGTTTAGCCCCCAGTTTAGCGAGAGTATGAGGAAAACTCATGCTCATAGTAAAGTAGATCAATGCATAAGATTAATCTTATCAAGGTCACAGAGGAAACTGTGTGTGAGACAAATACACCTTCATGAGATTAGTTTATTTACTAACAATTCTATGGAAAAATAATGACAATTTAAACTAAGAATTGCAAACAAATCCTTAAGCATCCCATGGATCTCTAACTAATCATGCTAATAGAATGCTCTCAACCTTATTCTCTACAAGTGACAGTCCTAGAATGAGAAAATGATAAATATATGCCTATCTAGTTCATGAATTTCCTCAAATTGATTCTACAATTCACTCAAATGCTCTCACTTATGCTTTCTAATTGCTTAAATTGCTCTCAAATTTCCTATAGTAATGATGCTTTGCATTCGAATGTCTAGGATCTGTTTATGCTTGCAAAATGGCTTCTATTTATAGGATTTTCCCATGTGTAGGGGGTAGAGTCAATTGATCATGATTAAGCCATGGTTCAGTGAAAGGCTTTCAAATGGTTTCAAATGGGGGGACAATTTAAATGTTTGTCTCAAAGGTTGGGACAAAGGGACAAATTTGAGTGATTAGGATTGAAAGTTCAAAATGTGTGATTGAGATTGTAAACTTGGAGTGATCCATGTGCCTTGCTTTCTCAATTCTCATTGGTTCCTCAAATTCATGTTAAAAGATATTAGGATTTATTAATTCAATCAATTATTTAATTTAGCCATGTAAGGGAATAGGTTGGATTTGATTTTCTGATTTAAACTATATAATTAATTGATTAAAATAAACGATATAGTGTAATTAATCTCTTTAGGCTTATATTTAATCATTTGATGTCATTGTTAATTAATCCTTTGATTTAATCTTATTTAAATATCCCAATTTGATTTAATAAATGTCCATTTGATTTGATTTAATCCATTTTGATGAAATTTGGTACAATTTGATGAGATTTGCAGATTTGCTTGATTAGAGAACACCTGACCAATTTTAGGTGTCTACAAATGCCCCTATTTGAATTGATGTGCGAAGTGCATTAGTTCAAACAAAATTGAATGTCCTGATCACTGATTCAATGCTTGATTGATTTGAAGCAAAAAACCTGATTGGTTGATAACCTGATTTGACGATTGATAACCTGATTTAAAATGCAGAAACTGATTCGAGATGCAAAACTTTGATGCGATGCCCTGATGTGAAACTGATTTGAAAAGGTGTAGAATGTCCCACTAATGATAGTTTGAAATTTCAATGCCCCAGATTTGAATGATGTTTGATGCATAAATCCTGATTTGATAATGTGATAATGCCCCCTCAGAAATGAAAACAGATTGATGCCTGGAAGAAAAAGATGGTGATACCAATAAAGAATAGATCGAATATGTTTTCATGTTTGAAAACAATGATGATGATCCTGACAACAAAGCATGCCCCAGGGCAAAAAATGTGCAGATTAGGTCAAAATGGGTGAAAATTCACTTCAAAATTAGGTAAAATAGCATAAATAGGTTGAAAAATCCATTTTTACTATTCATTTTCACTTTTAACCCTTGAGATTTTACTCTGATTCTTGTGAGATTTTCGACGATGGTAGTCCCCATTCGAGAGCATCGATTCAAGCGAGGGTGCAGATATTAGAGACTCGCAGACTATGGACCTCTGGTAAGTGGTTTTAAACCTCCTTGTGCATTTATTTCTTTTGTACGATTATTTTTAATGCTTTTAATCACGCTTACTAGGCTAAATTAGGACATTTTTAGGCCAAATGTTGTGTAGGATATGTTAAATGCTGCTGAGTAGTACCAAATGTTGCGTCTGCATAATGAAATGATGCATGTACACATTGATATGTCGCGTATAGGTTAGGTTAAAACATTCTTGTTGAAACCCTAGGGAAAAACAAAAATTTTAATGTCGCTTAGGGTAATTGAATTGCCGCCTACAAAAGGCAAATGACGCGTATAAGGTAAAGTACTGCGTCCGATCAGTCAAATCACACGTATAAGATATGAAATGACGCTTAAGCGTGAAATGATGCGTACACTGTGTAGTGATGCCTACAAGAAAAATTTGATGACAACTTGATTTAGAAGAAAACAAACTGCTTTCGATTGATCGTCTCGATTAACGAATTGATTTCCAAGATAGATAGATGTGTTTAGTAATGCTACAAAGCGTTTAGGATATTAGTATGATCACAAAAATGGATGTTTGATAGGTCAATCTGATTGGATAGAAAAATGATTGGTAGGATAACCGATATGTTGATCCCTTCTCATGATCTAGAGTTAGGAACAATAGGTTGATGCGCTCAGAAACGGAGCCAAGGATTGATTTGATTGTTGATGATTGACTCAAAATGATCCACTGATACAACGATACTGACATGATTCACTTGATTGAAAAACAGGCACAGTTCTGCAAGTTGTATGTGCGGAGCCTTCCATCATGGTTGCTCGATTTAGAGGGTGAGCTGACGGGACCAGAGACGCGTGTTATTGAGCAATGCGATTTGTAATTCCTCCTTGATATACCTCAGTTCCAGCTGAACTGGGGACTACTCACAGCTATGGAAGAGCGTTGTTACTCTAACCATAATACTTTCCACTTACCCCTTGGCGAGATGAAAATCACCCCCGAGGATGTATACAGATTATTATGCATCCCTACCCGAGGAGATAGGGTTTATTATGATCAGGTATATGATGGAAGTGCATGCAAATGGGTCTTTACAGATCTGAAGATCGGAGATGATACCATTACATGGGCGCCATTTGCATTGTTTCCTACTTTGCATGCAGTTTTAGGTGCAGTGATCGATAGATTACTCCTTCCTGATAGACAAGGTTGCATATTCGCATTCGGATGGGACCAAATCCTAGAGGAATTACTTGCACATCCTCAGAGATTTGATTGGGGTTCTTGTGTTCTCACGCAGCTATGCCATGATTTACACGAGGTTGTGTACCGAGAGAGCATAGCCATATCAGCCGGAGCTATATTGTTACAGTTATGGACCTGGGAGCACATCCCAGTCACTAGACCGATTGCAAATCGAGTGCAGGGTCGAGGATAGCCGTATGCATTCCTTTATAATGGCATAGTTTTCCAGCATTGTCTGGGCAAGGTTGAGTACTGGCGTAGGACGATTGATGACATAGGTTAGGTCATCTAGAGACCTTACTTTGGGTGTGAGGGATGGAGAGAGGATGATGATGATCTTCCTTACATGTTCGCCCCTTAATGGATCATTGGTCGATCACCTCGTGATTGAGAGATTCTGCTTTATGAGAGTGTTACGACAGTATGGCAGGGTACAAGATATGCCGCAAGGTATGACATTGTATGCACGAGTACAGACATAGCGATCCATGTGGGGATCTCAGGTAGATTATGAGTTTGCGTGTACCAATATTGACAGATTGGCTTTCATTTGATGGGATATGTTAGACCATGTGGCTGATGCAGGGATGTCTACAAAGTACAGGGAGTGGTTTGCTAGACACAGATTTATGAGATACACAAATTCAGTGGAGCCTATCCCCGATGTAGATGAGACATATGATAATGATGATGGAGGAGATGGTGATGGAGGAGGTCAGAGAGTACAACAAGATCCTAGAGTTCTGAGAGATCCTAGGGTTCCAAGAGCTCCTAGAGTGTTAGGCAGAGGACAGATGGGACCACTGATGCGGGGCGGTCATGGCAGAGTTAGGGGTGGTGGAGATGTACCTAGACAGAGACAAGTGATTCCTCCCATATCGGCTACAGCATGGGGTTAGCAGAGACAAAGAGATGGCCGAAAGGCACATCTAGATCAGGTCAAGTAGGTGTCAAGATCACAGGTTCCCATCATACAGGAACAGGTTAGGTCGGCTCCCATAGGTCCAGTACATCCACCTCCACCTAGTAGAGTGGAGAAGGATATCTAGAGCTTAAAGACATGTTTCTCAATAGTGTCAGCTCAGGTGACTCAACTTAGTGCGATGATGTAGACATTTATGAGCAAGATAGAGCAAATTAGCCAGGGTGCATCGACCAGTCAGGCTCCTCCTAGTACCTTAGATAGATCAGACAGGGGTCCAAATGGGCCAGGAGATACAGGTATAGGCGATGGATCTGATGCTGGGACAGGTGATGGATTAGGTGCCCCTACTAGGTCTTTATGAGATACCACTTTGATATTGGTCCTCTGGATAGATATTGATGTATCATATATATGATTTGATCAAGACTTGGTGATGTACCATTTTTGTTGATGTATCTTGATATACAGATGTTGTGATGGACATTTATGTGGACATTTATATATGATGCTCTTTGATATCATGATTTTGATTTATAATGTTGAGGTGAGATTTCTTTATATGCAGATCTATATGATTTCAATGATGCATTTACTTTTATATGCTATGGATGCATTGGTTTATATTAAACATAGATAGATGGATGCAAATGATTATGCAACTAGTTCTATATGATTTTGATTTATGATGAATGTAATGATAATGCAATGTTTAAAATAAATGCAACTATCTTTTTTATTTTTTGATGTATGTAACTTATATGAAATGCATTTCTAAATGGGTGGAAAAGGAATAATGATTAATTCCTTTAATGAATGTTGTCTTTCTTTTTCTGTTTTTGATAGAAAAGATAATGAATAATGATTAATGTAATGTAATGAATGCTAAAGATAATCTCACATAATTGATTTGAAACCAAATAAATGAGTTGAACCCCCCAAAATGATTAACCCCCTTGAACTTGGAAAATCCTTTAAACATGCAATTAATCTAACATGAAAATGTAATGCAATGCAACTAATTGTCACTAGCTTTAGCAAAGAAATGCCACATAGATATATTTTCATCATTGAGCCTTGTGGAACTAGAAGCAAGTACAACCATCACTGACCACATCATGATGATATGAATACCACTTTTATCGCTTTGGCAACCATTGAGAAACTAGTACAAACCTCACTAGTTGAATAACCAACTATGGGAGTATGAATACCGGTTTCATCAGATTCAATGTTGCAAGTGGATTCTAGTATTAAGATATGGAAGATCTAAATAGCCAAGATATTCATTTGCATAAACAAACAAATTAAAGGTTGAACCTCCTTCCTATATGAAAGTCCTCAATGGTTCTTTGATGACCAATTCCTTAGACAAATTCACACAAGTTGGTGGATCTTCCTCAAGACAGTTACACAAAGTCAAGAAAATATCATGTCTTCATCATTGCCGATCTATTCAAAACATTATCAATTAGCTAAAAAGACACGACTTGGAAAATCAATGAATATCATCAAAAACTTCAAGTGTTTTGCAATGTATCACAATTTTCAAATAGAATTTCAAATATTCTGATCATTTAGGGTTTTTGCCAAATTTTAATCCTAATAATGAGGTCACGAAGCTCAAGGATCAAGTTGTAAAATCTAATACTTTGTGTGAACAATGATATCCATCAATTTATTATTTCAGTTTAACCATTGAAGCATCAAGTCTCTTAACCGAGCAGGACTTAAAAGTCTTTTGTAATTGAGATACATCCCAAGGAGTATCAAAAAGTTTGATCATAGAAAGTAGCATTGGATATGCCCGATACCTATTGACAGTCCAAGTGAGTGTTTGATCAAGGATGGTAGCATTAGATGACAGATACTAAGTGACAAACTATCTTTTAAATCCTCTAACAAGGTTACACCTACCAATGTGTTTGTAACCTTTAACAGGGTTGGCTCTTAACTAAGCTCACTTCAAAAGAGTGAAAGTTTGGGGTACCGGTCCCAGTGGTTTTTCCCTTAATAGGGTTTCCATGTTAAAAATCCATGTGTTATGTGTCTATGAGTCATTACTTTATTGTTTTGCATTTCACTTAAGTAAATCTGGATTGATCGATATACACTAGTTATTTACTATGTTTCGGTAAATAGAAAGACTACTTATTGGTAAACATACATAAGAAGATTTTACAAAGCATTCCAACAAGTAGTAATTTGATATAAGTATTTCAAGGCATTCATCTTATAGGACTAAAGATAACTAGAGGTATAATTTGTGGTACTAAGTTTGAAGGGTTGATTTAAGGATTAATTTTTGAGGCCATTGATT
>MU224674.1:300193-327331 GCA_018584345.1 Thuja plicata | reverse complement strand
CAACAGGTCGACTCTTCCAGACATGCAGGGTGAATGAATCGATATTCATTCCTGTATGCAGCTGAAGAATAATGACCATGTTGAAGTGTCCTGCTAAATCAGAGGCCCACATTTAGCATGCACAGTACTAGACCTCAAATAGATATCAACTATCTCTAGTGAATAAGTGGGGCATTGCTGAGTGTCAGTAGTGTACATTTGCTGCTGCTACTATTTGTTGTTTGGATTTGGCTGAGGTTGAGAAGGAAATTGGGTTGGCTTTGGATTAACATTAGTTGTTTCAACAGGTGGCATTATTGTAGGTGGTTGGACTGGAAGTGGTAATTATGGATAGCCAAAATTTTGGTTAGGCCACTGTGGAGGCCCCCTCCATTGATTAGTTTGCTGCCAATTTCCTTGCGGTGGTTGCCATTGATTCTACTGATTAGGCCACTGGTTGTTTTTTTTATTAGGCCACTGGTTATTTTTTTGGTTAGGCCACTGGTTATTTTTCTAGTTAGGCCACTGGGGTTGAGAGTACTGAGAAGTGTTTTGATAACTTTGGTTTTGCCACTGATTATTGTTAGAATTTTAAAGTTGTAGAGGATCTTGTGGCATACCTTATCGTGAAGCCCATGGTTGACATTGAGCAACAAAGAAGACTTGATTGTTGTCTCCATCTATCTTCATGTAGTCAGTTGGAAAATGTTGATTTTCCAGGTTTGCTACCAGCTTACATCCGCAGTCTTGCTTTTGTTTGCGGCAGTGTGGACAATACTCAGCCAATTGTGGTTCAGCCTCTGCATTCTTCTTCTTGGCAGTCATAGTGTCAAGATGTGTAGCTACATCATTTATGATGTCTTTCTTGAAATCTGTGAGCAAATTAGATATCTTTAGCTTTGAAATGCCTGAACTAATCCCTTTTGTAACTGTGGGCCAATATCCTCTGCCTTTCTTCACAGTTGACCTTGAGAAGTTGAGACAAATTTTCTTAAGGTCATCCCAAGAGGATTGGGATATGTCTCCACTAGCCATTAAGTCAAATGCTTCCAGATAATTATTGTTTACCCCTCTTAAGAATACTAGTTTCTGTGAATCCTCTGCCAGTACATGCTAGGGGTTCTTCTGCATTGTGTACAAGAAATGTGAAACATAGTCCTCTAATGTTTTGTCCTCCTTTTGAGACATCCTAAAGATATTATCTCCTTTTGGGTCACTCCCCTTGCAATAATCTTTGTCTTTCTGCAGAAACAATGTCTGCATCTCATCCTAGGTACCTGTTGCATTGGCTCCTAAGCCCATGAACCATCGTAAGGCTGAATCTTTCAGTGTTGAAAGAAACAACTTGAGCTTATGGGCATCAGTATTATAGTCAAAGCTTTGACAGAGTATGTTGAACTCAAATAAGAAAGTTTCAGGATCCTCCGTTATAAGACCATAAAACTTTGGAAGAGCAGCTGTAGGTATATTTTTGAGATCAGCATTATTTATAAGGCTGAGGAGAGGAAATGGGAAAGTAGGTTGTGACATTATTGGGGGTATTTGATTATGGGGTTGCTACTGGAAAGGAGCATTAGCTACAGGATTGTTAACAACAGGTGGATTTGGGCTGAAAGTATCTAGAAAGCTGGCCAAGACTTCAGTAAAAGGATGAAGACCACTTATATCAAATGGTTCTACTCTGGAGGAAGATGCTGCATGAAAGTCAGGACTTGTGTCTTCAAAGGGTAACTCAAATTCTTCAACTTCCTTGTTCAAATTATCAGACTCTGCTGGGAGAAATCTGCCAGATTCATCTCATCGCCTTTCTCTTCTATGCATGCAATTTAATTCTTCATGCTTGTGAAGAAATTTTTAGGAATAAAAATCTAAAAACTAACTAGGAATGAAAAAATGACTCAAAAATGTTCCTAGCTTGACACCATCCCCAGCAGAGGTGCCAAAAATGAACCGCCTCACAATAGGTGTTGAATAATCATGCTCAAGGCCTTTCTTAGGAATAGTTTATTCAATCTAAGGACTACTTCTCCCACTATGAGGTGCATTTAACTTGTCAACCTAGGGACATATGCTTGAAATGGTTGGCACAGTATGTTCACTAGGTTCCTTAAAGAGTCATTATGCTTATGCTGCAGGAAGGTAAGAAATGTATAAAAGAAACCTACACTAGTGCTGCAAGAAAAGAATACACTTATCTCCTTACTGAAATGAATGCTATAAATTGTAAACTCTACTTAAACCTATACTTTCAACCTAGAACATCCATTATAACTATTCTTGCGAATGCTGCAGGAACATTCACAAAGTACAATGCTGCAAGAAGAAACTGTAACTTCTATCTGAAACACTGGAAATGCTAGAAATAAATCTACTCTACTCTAATCTATTCTACCTCCCAAGTGGGCCCCCTTGGTTGGTTTCTACTAATATACTAACACAAAACGTAAACCAAGAATCACTTCATTGCATTTCAAAAATGCATTACATAAGAACAATATAGGAAACTTAAAATAACTTGCTGTAAGATATAACAGTTTTATTCCAAAAACTTTTTCTTTCTCTCTAACTCTTCTAACTACAAACCATTAGTCCAATCCCTATAAATAAAGGATCGAACACTTATTACAAAATAGAAAAGAAACTATCTTGCTGAAAACATGTCGGAGAAGAAGATGGAAATGCAACAGCCCGCGGTGTGGGTGATAAAGTTTGGGCGACCATTTCAACATAATAAAGTGCAGAGGGAATATAGAAACACTACATCCCCGCATCCTAGAATAGTGTCTCCTCCATTGTAGTAGCCATGTCTCCTGGTGCTGTGATGATCACTCTGTCGTAGTTGGTCCTCAACAGTCTTCCTTGAATGTTGTCGACCACTCTCCAGCTGCTTCCTTCCCTGACAAGTTAGTTGTGATGCAGAAATATTTATGCAACAAGCTTAATCAAATTAAATCTAGATATTAGAACATATATTCTGATGGTTATATGAAATACTACACTATATGTATAATATTGGCAAAATATGTCACAAATATCTACCCATGGTTTATCAGTTCTAATTGGACTTTATCACAAGTTTTAACTAGCTAGGTTCACAAATGTCTTGATAGAAATTAGAATAGGGTATTTAAAATTATACAAATAAAGGCAATAATTTGGCCTCATCACATACCATAATATGGTTTAGTATCCACTACCACTATGTCCATCCTATAAGTTGCTTAAGGGAAAGCAACAATTTTCACTTCAATATTCTTCAATGTTCCTATCACAGGAACTTCCCTGTTATCCATAGCATAGTAGCTCCCAGCAGATGTAGTAATTTGGAGGCCTAGTTCTTTCATCACATGATAAGACATCACATTTTCTACTGCTCTAGAATCAATCATGCATTTTTTTACCTAGAAACTATTTACCATTAAGGTGACATAGAATGGATCAACAGACAACGGTTCTTGTGTTATTATATTTCCAATACAAATGTTAGAAAATTCCTTGCTCTTACCTTTTCCTTTCACTAGTGGACCATCTTCTCTGGCACTATTTAGTGTCAAAAGTATTTCCTCATGATTGGGGAAAGATACATCATCTATTCCTTTTAATAGTGCTAGAGAAACTTCTTTTTGTACTTTTATTTTCAACATTTACATAAATGGAACTGAGACTTTCATTTGGGTCAAAGCATGTTTCATGTCAAAATGAGGTGATTCAAGGGGAATATCATTTAGTTTCTTCATTTTCTTGAGTTTCTTGTTTGGTACTAATTCTTCCTTTGATATTCCCCCCCCCCAATATGATCATGAGAAGATCCTACTTGCCTGCAACATTTATCATTGTCATCTTCCTTAGGATGAAAATCCTCATTTACTTGAGGTGAGTCTTTTCTAACATAAACAGGGGTAGACTTTCCTTGAGCTGGTTGTATTATTCTATTCCTTAAGTTGTAGGCACTTCTTGCTTGATTAATTGCTGCAATAGTTAAAGACCTTTTTTCTTCATCAGTAGGAGTCCTAAAATGAGATTGTGAGCTATCATCACCCACTGTGTTTATAGTTTCCTGTGAAACATACTCATCTTGATCACTTTGATATGTTGAACTTCATAACTAGTTTGTAAAACAATAATTATCCTCCGAACAAGAATTATCAGAGGATGAAGCAATATCAGGGAGCCATGGATATGGTTTCTTTACAGTGAACATATTGATAGCAAGGCCTTCCTGCTCTCTTTCTTCTTTTTGGTCAAACAAAGCCTGAGCTACTACACATTGATAGGAAGAGTGTGGCATATTGCAAGCATCACACTAGGGAGTGTTCTCAACATAGTTGGTATTGTTACTTTTCAGGGGATCTGGGGTTTCTTTTTCTTTTGGGTTATCTTGCCCCTCAGGGACATGTTTGCCATTATTCCAATTGGTCTTGTATGGATAATCTCTCAGGTTAGGATATCTATCAAATCTTTGGTTAGTATAATTATTATCTCGATACCCTCCTCTATCATTCTTATCCATCTTAGCACCAAGGTCTTTTTCTGCACTCACCAATTTATCCACTGTATCATATTCTTTGACACTTTTATTGGCTGATCCCTTTTCTTTCCAAAGTTTATTGTCTTCTCTCTTCCCCGATTTCCCTGATGCTCTCCTATTACTCTCAATGTCAATTTCTATCTTGTAAACATCCCTTAAATTAGTTGGGTTTTTATCTCTAAGAAGATAAGACATTTTTCCATTAGCAACATTAATGTAAGTGGTAAGGCACACTTCCTCATCTAATCTCAAAACTTGGAACAATTTGTTCATGGCCTTTTGGAATCTACTATTAAAATCAGCCATATTTTTATTTGGGAACTTCTTGATGTTATTAAATTCATTTAACATGTATCCAGAATTAACATGCTCTCTATAATGCTCCCTAAAAGACTTTACAAATTCATCCCAAGAGGCAATACTATCATTCGGTAAGTTTTTGAACCAATCCCTAGCATCTTCAATTAAAGATTGAACAAAAAGTTTCATAATGACATCCTCATCTTCAATTTCAAAGTCAATTATCTTATCACCAAAATATTTTAAATGCTCTTCACAAGTAACAACATTGTTTCCTATGAACTTAGGGATCCTATCTCTTACCTCATTGGGGATCACATTAGGGTGACTAGGAATGCCTTTGAAGAAGAAAGCTCTGTATCTCTTCATGTGGACAGGCCTCCTTTGAAAATTCCCCAGCTCATTATTACCATTTTATCCAACAATTCCTCCTTGATGTTGAACAGGTGGAGGAACACTCTACTTGGGCTTGGTAGCTTGAAAACTTGGGTGAGGACCCATAAGTTGAGCAGCTACATTGGGACCAGAGTTCTGAACATTTGGGTTTTTTCCACACTTTTGGACCTTAGGAGCACCACCTTGATTAGTCACATTTAGATCAGCAGATGGATTTAATTTTTGTACTCCTTTATTCACATGCATAGAACTAATTGCAGTAGTATTATTGGTAGCATGAAGTAAGTCTATCTTCATCTTCATATCGGTTGTAGGAGCCTCCAATTCCAACTTTTCTAGTTGTTTTTCCAAGTCATCTTTAGCCTTCTTGGCTTGTTCAATGTCCAAATCAATTTTAGGTATTCCTTCAAGGTTAGAAACTTTCTGCCCAGGCTCATTTATGCTGATACCCACAACCTTTTTCTTACCTTTGTCAGAGGCATCTTTAGTAGTTACTTTGAGTTTCATGTTTCATTCATTCTCATATGGGAACAAATGACTAATGATAGGTCCTTCCTTCTCAAACTCATCCTTGTTAGGGTTTGAGATTTTATTTGGGGCTTTGTTTCTCAAATCATTGAGGGTACCAAACAATACTAGATCCAAACCTTTAACTTCTTGACTCAGGATTTTAGTCTTAAGGTCATTCCTTCTAGTCTCAACTAAGAGTTCTTCTCCTTCCAATAATAAGTCATATATCCTTTGCCCACATTTTTCCTCTGCTTCAGCCATTTCCTTTTCTTGTTCTTTCTTTTTTCTTTTCAAAGCCACAATCTCATCTTGCAACTTATCATAATCATATGATGTTGTTTCAACAGCAAAAGTCTCTTCTGATGGAGCAAGATTTTCTTCCATAGGAAAGATTCCTATGTTAGTATTTTCTCCATCCTTAAAGGGTTAAAAATTGGTATTATCTCTATAAGCATCAATTGGTCCCATAGGTTCTGCATCTTTAGATGAAGATGACTTCCTTTCTGGAATGGGAATGTCCATTCTTCCTTCAGAGGCATGTTGGGAATCATGTGTGGATGCCCCCCTTTTGGACCATTGTTTCCTTGAGGCGTATGGAGCTCTTCTCCAAGACTCTTTTTAGGATTGATTTTGGAATACGATCTGGTATTTCTTTTTCGGCTCATTTCACAGAACAAACAAATATTTCACTATGCAATACTGGAATACACAGAAGTTAGAGTCACCAACTGAGACAAGATCTGTATCATTTTCAGAATCAGGACCTTAAAATAATGTGCCATGATAGACTAATTCTGAATATTGTAAGGACACATGCTTTCATGATCATGACTCTTAGAACATTGCAAGTCCCCAGTAGAGTTGCCAATTAGTTAGCTCTTTTTCTTGTAGAATCGATTATAATAGCAATAAATGCAAGACTCTCTTGTACCCAAGTTATATTCTCACAGGGAAAAGGCTAATTAACAAGGATGAAAAATCCTTCTACACTTTGGGCTCCACATACCCAGGCAGGTGCACCTTTGGTGGAATATTATCTTTTAGCGGTTTTTTAACAGTGGATTAAGGATTTGTGATCCTCCTTCTTTTTATGCCATTAGGCTTAGGAAGGCTAACCTATTGATTCACTCTTCAAGGAATCACTAAAATGAATTGTAATTAATACATTAGCTAAACATGTACTTGAGATAACAAAAGTATAAAGATTGATTAAATTTGAATTGATGATAACAACCACTTGTCAGCATTTTGACCAATGCCTAATCATGGGTGATAGAGTCAAAATAGAGCATACATATATTAAAGATAACCAATGGAAATATAAATAAAAATTAGATAGAATGCCTTACAAACTATCCTCTCATCCTCACACCTCTGTATTGAATTCCTACATAAACCCTAACCCTCTATAATTATCTGCAAGATTTAAAACTCTCCTTGAAAGCAACTCACAGATAAGAACATGGCTACTTTATAACCAGTATACTCAAAATGCCTTACAAATTAAACATACAAGAATTAATAGAAAATGCAAAAAGACATCATTGATATCAAAATGGAGATTCCATTATATTTTATTAATGTAAATTTGATATCAGTACATTCAAAGACTCAAAACCAACATTTAAACACAATTCAGAAATCTGCCTTGTAGTCTTATTTTTTACCATCCCTTTTACAATATTACAACCAGATACTTATAGACAACCATAGTAATCTTGGAATCCTTTTAGAAAATAAGGATGCAAAAAGATATGAATGACCGGGCTAGAGGACAAAATATAGTTTTTAGATGAGACAAAATTTCAGGCGGATGGGATAACAAATCTTTGCTATAAGCCATGTAATCTTTTGTCCTATGACCGGCTAAATGCTTGAAGTTGATCTGAGGTGGCTGGGTCTTTGTAATCTAGAATTTGTCCTCTTTCTGATTTAGATCCCTCAATATCTAATTTTCTTAAACTTCTCAACCTCTTTGGTGTTAGTTGTCCCCTTTATGTTTATTGTCTCATGCTACCGGGGTGACTATACCATACTTGCTAACCCATGTGGTGAACACCTTATCACTTGGAAAACTAAAACTAAGGACATCATCCTTCTGGTTATTTAATTCTTCCCAATCATCATTAGCTTTCTCAACTTTTGCCTCCCAGGATTCAAAAAATGCCTTGGCTTTGTTTAAAATATCAATAGTTAAAAAAAAACCAGCCAGTATTCGCCAATGTAACAATACTTTTTGTTCGGCTGGTTAGTGTTTCATTTAATTGACTTAGCCATAAGGCTTCACTTTTTATGTTCCCATCATCTTTGAACATGTTGGGAAACATGTCATATCTATCCCTGGAGAACTCTTCTCTCAAAATTTTGACCCTCTTTATGACCATATTCTTCTTGATATCTAAATTAACCATCAGTTTGAGACATTTATGGGTGCTTGTCAGCATGATATCAATATTGTTCTACTCCTTTGAAAGAGAGTAAAAGGATTTGACATGGGTTGCCTTCCCTTTCTAGTTCTTCATTATCAAATCCCACTATTCTTTTTCATTATCATGTTTTCTTATGATGCCTGCAATCTTATTTCCCAGTCGATAGAGGTTAGAAAGGTTGACCTCACTAGCACACCTTTTGAGGTTGGAAAATATTTGATCAGAACATTTTTTCTTCACCAATTCCTCAACCTCTTTGTATGTAGGGGAATCTTCAAGATCCCTTTTACCCTCATCTTCTAGCCTTGATCTCTCACTGATCAACCTACTTTTCTCAACCTCTAATTCTACTCTTTTGGCATCAATGGCTTCTTGGGTGGTGGGACTTAAAGGTGCAGGGGATGGGGGATATGTCACAAATGGACTAGAGGAAGAGGGTTGGTGAGGTTCCTGAGAAATTACCCCTTGGGTTATAAGTTGAATTTTTTGTTTACCCTCCATTACTGCTATTCTATTATCCTTCAACAAGGATTTGACCTTTTCTTCATTGTAGGCTTTAAGTACAAACTCATACTTCTCATTTAAGCTGGCATAAGCCTCCCTTTCTTTCTCAGATACCTTCAGGCTTAAACTAGGTATATGAACAATGAGGTTTGCTACTTTAGTTCCTAAAGTGTCAGTAACCCTCTTCACAATTAGGCTGCTTGTATCTTCAACATCATCATCTTCCTTTATTCTCCTCTTGTCTTTTTTCATCAATGACCAAATTGCTAGAGCTACATGGTCTTCACTAGACTAGGTACCAATTGATATCCCAGTAGTGCTCATAAGTTTTGCTTGCTTTCTGATAGCATCAAAAACTAATGCATCTGCTAGATCCCATTGAGGTAGTATGAGAACTCCCTGCTTCTTAATCATTTCTCTACCCTCTTCAAGGGTGATCTTATAAAATTTCGACACCATCTCCTTCTTAACCTCCTTCTATATATCTTCTTTAGCAAAGTTAGGTTGGGCTTCTTGTAGCTTCTGGCACTTATGATTGAATTCATCAATGTGGCACCTCCATAGAAATTGAATGAATGCTTTAGTTTTAATGAAATTGTCATCAGACAAGAATTCATCACTGGCCTGCTTGGTTATAGGATCTAACTCCCTGCCAGTAAATTCTTCTACAATGAGGTCAGTTGCTGTATGTTTAGGTGCCTTTGGCATCCCTTCTTGTAACTCCTAAGTGGTAACAACCACTTCACCAGCATTCCTCAATTGCACCAGTTGCTCAGTGATGGCTTGGTCATCATATTGCAAAAGGGGATTGGGAAGGAGAGTACAATTCACTCTCTTGTTCTTTTGTTTCCACCCTTTATCTTTTTGGAGAGGGCACCTCTTGAGCATCGATATTTTCTGGCCTCTTTCCTTTATGCTAAAGAGGTTTGTCAGCTTTAGGTGCAATAGTAGTGTATCCTCTCCTTTTATACACTACATAATCCCCTTGTGGGACTATTCTCCCCTGTGGAAATTTATTCAAGATAGCAAGAGCCTTTTTTGGTTCATTTTTAATTGCTCTCTACCTTTTCTCATTTAGGGTTTGTATGATCCCCTCAAAAAGATTCAATAGGGAGTCAATTTTGTAAGACCATGGGAAAAATTCCTTTAAAGGATCATAAGTTTTGTCAAAATTTCATACAAAGTCCAAAGACTTCTTGTATGCCATCCATTTCTCCTTCCTGACTTCTTGAATACCAAGGTCAAAAATATTTCTGATGATATCCTCAGGGTAGTTGAACTAATGTTCTAATATCAAGAATTTAGTCCTCTTCCTGAACATACGCATGATAAATTCTTCATTATCTGCACATCTGGACACAGACGTGGCTAAATGATAAGGCTCAAAATACTTGTCAAACTGTGTCCACCCACCTTTGGTTATGATGAAGTGATGGGCTCTAGTGAGGGTAGGAAAGATGTTTCCCTTCATCTTTCTGATTAGGTCTTCTTCCTATAGCCCACCCAATTGCCTTATGATTTCTTCTAATCCAATCTTGAGTGGGACTCTTTAGGGTAGCGCATTAGGGGTTTCTCTGAATCCATAAACCCTAATTACTATAGAAAAAGGGTACAAAATTAGATCTCCCCAATTGTGAGCAATTTTTAGCTCTGGGTCATATTACATAGGCCTTAAAAGCCTCATCATTTCAGTGTGGACCCTAGCATTTTGGTTTCTTAGCAATGACTTGAGTCTAGTTGCAAAAACCTTATCAAAATAAACATAACTAGCACTCTTCCTATCCCATGACAAATCTGCACTCCACATCTGAACAGGCAATTCCTTATCACCTTGGTACTTAGTCAGTTCCATTTCTTCCTCAAAGAAGTCTGCATTGTTGAACAAGAACATATGCATCATGAGGGAATACCATCCTATTGGTTTATGTATGTTGTTGTCTTGAATTCCTACCAGACCCTCATGCATCTCCTGAGCAATATAAGATGCAAAATAAAATACTACTAACAGGTGGGGATACAGAATTTGAACAACCATTAGCATTATATGGACATGCATTGTTACATCTTCATCTACCCCCAAAACTTGGCACAAAGAAGTGTACATCTTTCTGGCCTTACCATTAAAAAGATCCAACTTGAAAGGTTCTAGGGTCATAGGCCCTACTACAACCAAGTCCCCTATTTTATTAAAATACCCCTTGAATACTTCATCCCTATAATACTCCCTCTGATTATGGTATAATTCCTTAAAGTACTCAAAATCAATATCATCCATATGCTCAGAGGTGTCAGTCAGCTTGAAAATCCTTCTAATTTCATCATCTGGTACAATTAATAGCACATTTCCCTAAGTATCCATAACAACCCTAGCCACCTTATCATAAGTCTTGCAATTAAAGTGAACAAGTCAATGTCCATGAACACACTAGGTGCTATCAATTTTCCCACATCTAACTCCCAAATGTTACAGTTTGGAGTAGGGGCATTCCTCTAGCTATAGGCTATCCTGAACAGAGTAAGGCCATCAAAACTGGTATTGACATCTTTCTCCCATCTACCAGAATCATATAACCCTTCTCTGATTTTGAAGTAGGGATGTGGTGGAACTACCCTTTTAATTTGAGTGGCATCTCCTATGGATAGTGGCAATTTCTGTAACAAATCTTCCCTAACGTTTCTTTTTTGGTAATCAACCTCTCCAAAAATCTCAACTCTAGGGGCCATTCTAAGGTTTTTCTTTCGATATTAGACTTAGATTCTGAGATAAATTTCTAAGAAACCTTTCTTAACTGCAATTCCCACTATAATCTGAATGTTGGTGAATCAAAAAAGCTTACCCATTCTGCATAGAAGTCACATGAAGCCAATTTTCTCTGCAATCCTATCTTTGCTCGAATGATTTTAATGAATCATTGTGACTGCAAGTTGACTTAATCAATTCTACGGCCTCAATCAAATCAATCTTTCAAATTGAATTCAACTAGAGTGGCCACACATTCTGTAATTAATTCATGGGCTTCAATTTTATAGCTTAACGATTCTTTGTAACACATTTTATCAACTTTGAATTTGAGTCATAGATTCTAGAGATCATTCTCTACATCTGACGGCTATCTTATTTTCCTATAAACAACTCTCCACCGAGGACATGTGGCACCAGCACTTAATTTCTTACTCACTAGATGTTGAGCAGTTTCCTTTTAAGAAAATAAGTGGACCGTTAGATGTAAGACAACTTAACTATGGTTTAAACTCTTTCTAGCTCTGAATGTCTAGGTTCACCAGTTGCCAGATGTCATCACTGCTTAATGGCTTGCCTGATAGATGTCATGCATCTTGGGTGTAATCCATTAAGCTAACCATTAGATCTTTCCAGGCTTTAACATCCTTTATGTTGTCTATGACTGGATCCACATTCTTTCCTGGACACGTGTCACTACTACTTAATCGCTTACCCATTAGATGTCGCACAGTTTTCATTTAAGCCATTAAGCGAGCCATCAAATTCCTTCATAGTTTCCCACTATTTAACTAAGAACCTTTAGAACTATTTGGCCCCACCAAGGACACACGTCACCACTGCTTAATTGCTTAACCAATAAATGTCATTTACCTTTTGATTAATCCATTAAGCTGGTTGTTTGATCAAAATTGACTTGCTCACCACATAAGACAATGACATAAAAGGGATTTTTTTATGGTGTGACTTAGGAATTATTAAAGAGGTTAGGATAACATAATATTTTTGTAAAAAGAAACCCATTTAACATGAACACATGACTTGAGGTAACTTAAGTGGCCGAAAAAGTAACATGAAAATAGAATTGGCCAAGACAGTTAGGGTTTTTTAGTCATTTTCCACCATTTTCAACTAGGTTAAGGGTTTGAGCAAACTTTGCAGAGGCATAAGAATAATTTTAATCTTGATTTCAAAGCCTTGGACACTACCAATGACAAGGGACCCTAATAAAATTACAAGGCACAATTTAAACAGGAAATAGCACCAACATGACCTTGTTAGAGGATTTAAAATATTAGTTTGTCACTTGATATCGGGCATCTCTATGCTACCTTCCTTGATAACTTCGGTCAACACTCTAGTTCTCCTTGGGCTTCTTCGTATGTTTACATGATGATTCTGGCCATCGATTATGCTTGTTATTCTCTTCATTGGTTTCTTTTCTCGGGCATCAATGTGACTTGACATTCGGTGATCTCTGTCGATTAGGTTCCACTAGCCATTGGTGTTTGAAGTCAGTTAGTGAATGCTTGTCTTTTATGCATTAATGAAAGAATATTTCTTTTATCTTTGATTCTCTAAATTCTTTGACACTTTGATTATAACCTATTAGATTATATCAAGTTGACATCAATGACAATACAATCCATTAACTGATTTAATGTCTTGCATTATCTTTCTGCATTGTAGTGATCAACTTAACACCGTCAAACATTCAATCAGTTACATGTCTTCAATATCTCTCTTTGGCATTGATGGAAACATACTACATTATCATACTATATTATTACTAATACAATATGAAATATAACAGTTTGATCAGTCTTTCCTATTGTAACTATTACAAATGTTTGGTTCTCGGTAAGTTCAAAATAGCTTTGATTTGTTTCTTGCAGAGTAGATTTCTTCAATCTTCAAATCCTTCATTAGATAGATGTAGCATCCTCTATCTCTATTATGATATGTGCTCTACCTTGACTATTCATCTTCTTGATAATCTCTTTTTCCTTTGATGATAATCTCTCTCTTTGTATGAACTCTCTCCCTTTGTTTCTTCTCTCCCCTAGATGGATATTTCATATGTAATCAATCTCTCCCTTTGAATATTGATTAAATATCCCTTTGATTCTATAATATACTAAGAGATGCATCCTTGCTGATCCATGTGACAAGTCTGTCACCCATGAAGAATGCTCCTCTAGTTGTGCAATTTTGGTCATCAATGTTTCCAACCCAATCAACATCTGTATAGACTTGTAGCTCAAATTTTACTTCTCTTTTATACCATAAGCTATAGTCCTTGGTGTTCTTAAGATATCTTAGAATTTTCTTGACAACAGTCATATGTGATTCTTTGGGATTACCAAAGAATCTTGTAACTATTCCAACTGCATGTGCTATATCTGGTCTGGTATGAAAAAAATACATTAGTTTTCTAATCATTGATCTATACAGTCTGATTTACCTCATTTGATTTTTCTTCTTTTGATAGCTTGCATCTAGTAGCCATAGGTGTTCCAACTGATTTGGGATCTTCCATCTTGAATATCTTCAGCACTTTCTTGATGTATTTGGACAGAGTGATATATATGCCTGCATCTTGTTGAAGAATTTATAGACCAAGAAAGAATTTGACCTCCCCAAATAGAGACATTTCAAATTATTTTCTCATTTCATTAGCAAAGGATTTTCATAACATTTCATTTCCCCTAACAATGATATCATCAACAAAAATTTTAGCAATCAAAATATTACCATTGGTATCTTCTTTTAAGTATAGATTTCTCTTTTCATTTGTTCTTAAAAATTTAATACTAATGAGATAGGGGTGAAGTCTTTCATACTAGGCTCTAGGTGCTTGTTTCAATTCATACAAGGCTTTATGTAGTCTACATACCATGTTTCTCTTGTCTGGATGAACAAACCCTTCTGGTTGTTCAATGTATACCTCTTCTTCCAGTATTCCATTTAGGAATGCAGATTTGACATCCATCTGGTATACCTTGAATCCTTTGAATGTAGCATAAGAAATTAGTATTTTATCTCCTTCTAGTCTAGCAACGGGTGCAAAGGTTTCTCCATAATCAATACCTTCTTCTTGTGTATACCCCTTGCATACTAACCTTGCTTTTGTTGGAGATTTGTCTTTGTGCGAATAGTTGACTATATGTTTTCCATTGATGACAAGATATAGTATACAATAGCCTTCTATATGTAATCCTATGTATGGACATGTTGGAGCCTTGCACAGTTATTTTTATGTTCTAGACATATTAATTATGTTATGTTCATACACGCAGATTCAATTGTGCAGTTAAAGTTGAGTTATGTTGATTTGTTTGCTAGTTACAATTTCAAAAGATTGTTTATTAAGAAATTACATTTTTTCTTCAATTGCGCCTATCTTTGGGATATGTGTGTTTGGATTCATGTTCATTTGAGATTTCATAATGTTTTTTAAAGAGTGCTTAATGTGTTTCATCACGTGAGTGAAGTTTGAGTTAATTTGGTGGATCTGATTGTGTGAAGCGACACGTCTAGTCATCTTGAGTTGCACGGGTATAATTATGTTGTGTGCTTAGTTTAGCTAACAAGGAAGTTGTTGAAGATTTTCTTACAGTAAACATAATGTTATCTTTAGAGGAAGATACTTGTAGCAGTTCTTTTGTGATCACCAAGGGTGAGAGAAGAAAAAGATATCAAAAAAGAATAGAGCTGAATGTCTGATGTTTTGGGACAGTAAAGCCACATCATTCATCAGTTTAAGATCTATGTGAAGAAGTAGAGAGTGCATACAATTCACTAGAACTAATCAAGATAGTGGGTCTACTTAAATAGTTCAATTATCAGATATAGTGTATATCTATTTCGCAGAAGGTTGCATCCTTCATCATTTGAGCAGTGTGCTATCAGACAATGTGTCCTCACCCCTAACAGGGTTATTTGTAAAAGACTCCTAATAGGGTCCGACCTTTGACCAAGTCTTTGTAATTATTGCATTGTAAAGATCAACTCCTAACAGGGTTGTAATATCTTCTAACAAGGATCATTATACACTAGTACATCTCTTTGTGGGTGCTAATTCCCATCAGGGTTTTTACCTATTTTCGGTTTCCCCGTAACCAAAATTGTGGTGTTATTATCTATGTTATCTTATTGTGTTTATGGTTAATGTTATTCTATACTTAATTGAATAAATAATTGAATCTTGTAGATAAATGATTCACCTCCCCTTATTTATCTCTTGGCACTATTCCTAACAATTGGTATCAGAGCAAAGTACCTTGGAGAGAAAGCTTAACAACTTAAGGTAGATCAGATGGCGTACTTCAAAAAAGAGAGTCCTAAGTTTGATGGAGAGAATTATCTTGACTGGAAGAAAAAAATGATAACACACCTACAATGCATTGGTTTTGAGATCTATGAGGTAGCTACCCAAGCAATTGATGTTCCTACTTTGAAAGATCTTGCAGAAGAAGATTCTACTATTAAACAAAAGGAAGTACTCACCCAAAATGCAATTGCCAAATAAGCCCTTGTAAGTGCCTTATCTGATAGTGAATTTTCTGAGATTAAGAAAATAGATAAAGCCTATTCAATATGGAAGTACCTAGAAGACATGTTTGAAGGAGACATCCAAGAAAAGAATGCACGTAGAAAGACATGGAAGAAGAGATACAACAATTTAGAGATGCTTCCTAAAGAAAGCATCAGAGCTTACAATCAGAGGATTAATGAAGTAGTTTCAGGAATCAAAAACAATGGTAGAGAAATTTTAGAGGAAGACATAATGGATAAATTGATGACTACGCTAACATTAGATTATGAGAGCAAGATAAACATCTTAGATGAGACTATGCAATTTTCAAAAGACTTCAAGAGAGAAACCCTGATTAGAAAAATTTCAGCATTTGAGATATCAAGATTGAAGACAAAACCTAAAATTGAAACAACCTTCAAAGCCTCAATCCATGGTAAGAAATCTTTGAGCACTTCTAGTAATTTTGATAAAGAAGAAGAGGATAAAGAACTAGAAGAAATCATTGCTATGATCACTAAGAAAGAAAGAAAGAAAAGGAAAAGGGAAATATGAAGGACAATTACCATTCAAATGATTTTCATGTAACAAAGTTAGCCATTTTGCATCGAAGTGCCCTACAAGAGTCAAGAAATATTACACACAATCTTTCCCAGAAGCACAACATAAAAATTCATGGATTGTGGAAATCTGTTATCATTAAGAGTCAAGAAGATTAGAATAGATTACAAGCCTAAATATACAAAGGAATGCTACTATGCTGAAGATGGAGTGACAGATGATTATTCAGGAGAAGATAAAATTGGATTCATTACAATTGAAGATATTGAAAAAATGTTTGATGAAATCAACATTGAAGATAAAAAGAAAGAACAAGAATTGGCATTAGTTTCCCAAGAAGACATCAAAATAGACTAGATCATTGACAGTGGGTGTTTACATCACATGACAAGAGACAAAGATAGATTTGTACATCTGGATAAGTACAGAGGTGGCATGGTTAGATTTGGAGATAACACTCCTAAGCCTATCATAGGTAGAGGAGCTATCACTTTAGATGGAAAGAACAAAATTGATGATGTTCTGTATGTTCATGGTTCACATCATAACTTATTGAGTGTTGGATAGTTGCTTGACAAAGCATATTAGTTGGAATTCAAAAAAAGAAACTACATCATTAATAACAAAGAAGGAGATATGATTACATCAGGTTCAAAGACTAAAGGTAATGTCTTTTAGCTCAACTTAGAAGTAAGTTGTTTTGTTGCAAAAGTGGATGATAGTTGGCTATGGCACAAAATACTTTTTCATATCAATTTTGATAATATAGTAAAGATAAGCAATGTAAAGGCAGTAAGAGACCTTCCTAGTATTGCAAGACCAGTTGATACTATATGTAGGGAATGTGTGATGGGAAAGCATGTGAGGAACTCATTCAAAAGCAAATAGAACTCCACAAAGAATAAATTGGATCTAGTGCATATAGACTTATGTGGAACTACTCAAACAAGGTCATACTATGGTGAAAGGTATTTTATTTTTTTTGTTGATGATTTTTCCAGAATGATG
Source organism: Thuja plicata (assembly GCA_018584345.1). NCBI lineage: Eukaryota > Viridiplantae > Streptophyta > Pinopsida > Cupressales > Cupressaceae > Thuja > Thuja plicata. Next base: position 309,839 of record MU224674.1, on the reverse strand, counting down.
TGGGTTACGTTCTTAAAAGATAAATCTGAAGCTTTTGAGAAGTTCAAAATATTCAAAGCTAAAGTTGAAAATGAGTCTAGATTAAAGATAAAGTGTCTAAGATCTGATAGAGGAGGAGAATTCACCTTAGACAAGTTTTATGAGTACTCTGAAGAACATGGGATCAAAAGATAGCTAAGTGCATCTAGAACCCCTCAGCAGAATGGAATTGTAGAAAGGAGAAACATGATCATACTTGACATAGCGTGCACTATCATGATTGAAGGAAAAGTTGCACACACCTATTGGAGAGAAGCAATCAATACAACAGTCTATACTATCAAAAAAATTCAACTAAGGCCAGACACAGACAAGACACCTTATGAAATTTGGTTTGGTAATGTACCTAAAGTAAAATACTTCAAAATCTTTGGAAGCAAGTGTTACATCAAGAGAGATGATGGTGTTGGTAAGTTTGATGCCAAAAGTGATGAAGGTATTTTTCTTGGTTACTCTACTAAAATCAAAGCTTACATATGTTTTAATTTGAGATTGAAGAAAATCATTGAAAGTGCACATGTGAAGATTGATGAGAAGTTCATGATTCAAGAGAGATACTATGATTATGCACCTATGATTGAAGATGAACCTATACCTATCAGTAAAGAAATAGTTATTGAAGAAATGTTCAACTCTATTGATGTATCATGCAATAACCCTCAACCAAGTGAAGAGGAATCACAGATTATAGATGAGAGTGTCACACCTAAAGTTCCAAAATACACATCTAGATACCATTCAAAAGAAGATATCATTGGAGATTAGAGTAGTAAAGTTTTGACAATATCTAAAGAAAAAGGTTTTGTTGGTTGTATTCCTAGTTTTGTTGGTTTGACCAAAAATTTTGTTGTCATCTTGCCAATTTCTCTCTAAAATCAAAAATTCTGTCCCATTTTGAAGTATCCCTGTGGAAATTCTGTGTTCTTAGGTCAAAATCCACATGAATAGTGAAAAACCCAAAACCTTGAGCTATCTTCTAAGTGAAAATGCAAAAAATGCCCTAAAATGTCAATCAAGTTTCTATTTTTGCATTACCTTTTTGAGAAACATAAGTTATAAATGTCATGTGCCTTTTTAATAGTCACCGAGTTGCTTAGTCCTAAAAGCATATTCCTTTTTGTCATGAGACTTGGCGATTAACTATTGTTGGTATGTCTAAAAAAGAAAGAGAATATTATTTATAAGTTATGAGACTTAGAGAAGTCCTTTGGTCACGAAGTCTCCCAATGGAGAAACATGTCATCTAGCAACATGGAAACAAGTAGTTAAGTCGTGGTGTCATGCAATATATCCTATAGTTAGCAAATTATCATGAGACTTGGCAATTACTTCAGTCATGGGGTCTCCAAATTAGAACACAATTAGTGACAAGTTGAATGCTTCTGTCACTAAGTCTCCAATTAAAAAGTCGGTTAAGTAAAATATTGTTAGACTTGGTGACAAACCGCAAGTTGAATAAAATATATGGTGGTTAGGTAGTCACTGGTGAAAAGTGCTTAGTCAGCATTTCTTCAATGATTTGGAGACAAACAGTTAGGATGAGACACGTGTCTATAGAAGTTGAGAAATCCAACTTCACAACTTGCCAAGAACCCCTGCATGCAAATACCTAATACTAAATGGAAACCATAGAGATAGAAGCATTAGAAAATCTCAGCGGAGTGAGAGCCAAATTATATTTCCCAAAAAGTAATGAACAATAATTACAAAGGTGGCATATAAGGTAAGAAACCCTAAAGCTAGAAAAAGATAGGTTTGTGCATTAATAATTAATAAACATATTAATTACTATGCACCTACAAATGACAAGCTTAAGTGAATAGAATAATAGTAACCTTTAATAATTAAACTAAAGTGATTTAATTATAAAGACAAATATACTATTACTCTAACACCCCCCCTTAAGAGAAGCTCAGGAGGAAACTAACCTAGCACAAATATGAAAGCAAAAGAAATGGGTCCCGACAACAAAGCCTAATCAGGTACCCAATACAAGGAAATCTCTATGAACTGGAGATAAAGGAGAAAACCCAGTGGGAAAAACTCCTCTCCAAAAAGAGATAAAACACACATGCTAAAAAAAACATGAAGGAAGGTAGGCCTCATCAAGACCTCCCAAGGACAACTTCCATCACCCCAAGCATAGAATGTAACTGAAGATAGCATGGAGATGCAAAAGGTTTGGTGAAGATGTCAGTAACATGTACATCAGTGGGTATGTACTCCAAAGTGAGAATGCCATCCTGAATCTGCTGATGGATGAAGTGCATATGAAGCTCAATGTATTTGGTATGCTGATGCTCCACTGGGTTGCAGGAAATGTGAATAACACTTTGATTATCACACCACAAAATAGTGGGATGATCAGGAGGAAAGCCAAACTTAGTCATCAACTGTCAAAGCCAGAGAATCTCCTAACTAGCATGCACTACTACTCTATACTTAGCCTCTATAGATGAAAGTGCACAAGCAGTCTGCTTCTTGCATGACCATGTGATAGGACCAAATCCAAGACAAAAAACAAAGCCAGAAGTAGACTTTCAATCATCAACATCACCAGCCCAATCTGAGTCAATGTAGCCAACAATGTGAGGGGCCCCTGATGTGTAGTGAATGTCATACATAAGCATGCCCTGAATATATCTTAAAATATGCTTGGCAGCTTGCCAATGACTCTCATGAGGCTCATGTGAGAACTAAGAGAATAGACCAACTGCAAAGGAGAGATAAGGATGAGTGTGTGTCAGGTATAACAAATTGCCAACCAACTACTGATACAATGTAGAATCTAGTGAAGGTGAAGTGCAAGAGGTAGACAAAGTAACACCCGACTGAAAAGGTGTGGGAGTAGACTTGTAATCAAGCATATCAAAGCACCGAAGCATGTCAAGAGCATAATTCTACTAGTAAAAAAAGATCCAAGTAGGGGACTGAAAAATCTATAGATCTAGAAAGAAGTGTAATAGACTAAGGTATGTCATCTCAAACTGCTCCATCAAAGTGCGCTGAACATCCTGAATCATAGAAGATGAGCTACCTGTGATGAGGAGATCATCAACATATAGCACAAGGATCAAAACCTCATCCTCAAGATACTGAATGTAGACTGTAGGATCAAAATGATAGCGTGTGAATCCTGTAGAAAGTAGAAAGGAGTCCATCTTCTCATAGCAAGCCTGAGGGGCTATTTGAGACCATACAAAGAATGTCAAAGTCTACAAACCAAGGAGGAATCCTACACAAATCCCTAAGGCTACTCCATGTAAATCTCCTCAGTGAGATCACCATGCAAGAAAGCACTCTTCACATCCATCTAAAAAATGGGCCATCCCTGAGAGGCTGCGAGGGATAAGACAAGGTGAATAGAGTTCATCTTGGCGACAGGGGCAAATGTCTCAGTGTAATCAATACCCTCAACTTGTGAAAAACCCTTTGCAACAAGATGTGCCTTGTAATTATCTATAGAACCATCAGCAGCAAAATTATTATGATACAACCACTTGCATCACAATAACTTTCTTCCCTTAGGAAGAGAACAAAGATCCCAAGTATGATTCTTCATCAAAGAAGAATACTCCTCCTCCATAGCACTATCCCACTCAGTATGTCCTGTCGCTACCCCAAATGTCTGAGGATCACCACATATAGCATGATTCAGAAGACTGGAACCCGCAATATGAGACCGGGTGTGACGGGAAGTGGAAGGGTCACCAGCTAGAGATCCTACAACATCAACTATAACATGAGCCCATCAAGGCATCTATGGAGGATCTTGTAGTGGAGGTAAATGGGGATCACCAAGATCATCATCCTCATCATCCTAAAACAAAGCTGGAAGAGATTAGGGAGTAGTGGTAAGTGAAGTAGACTCTGGAAGTGGTGTATCTACTATAGGAAGGTGCTCATTAAACTAGACATCCCGTTGAAATAGGACCTCTCTGGAATCAGGATCAAACAACATGTATGCCTTAACATCCTCATAGTAGCCAACAAAAATGAGGTGTCAGCTCTTCTACTCCATCGCTCTCCTCTGAGCGTCAGGCACAAATGCCCATGCTTCACTACCAAAAACTCAGAATGAAGATACATCAGGCTTGACATTAGACCAAACCTCCTCAGGATTCATATGTTGAACTTCCTTGTGAGGCATTCAATTTTGAATATAGTTGGCACAATTGACTGCCTCTACCCAAAAGGATGAATCCATGGACCTGGACAATATCATATAATTAGCCATATCCCGAAGTGTTATGTTCTTTCTCTCTACCACACCATTCTGCTGAGGGGTGTAGGGCACTAAAAATTGATGCTAAAGACCATGTTTAGAGAAAAAATCCCTGAAAGCTTGGTTCACATATTCCCCTCCATTATCTGTGCATATCTACCAAATAGAAAGACCAAATTGCTTCTCCACAAATGTCTTAAAGACTCAAAATGAATCAAAGACATTAGACTTGTACTTCAATAAGTACACCCAGGTGCACTTGGAGAAGTCATCAATGAAGGTGAGCACATATTTGGCACCAGAAAAAGGAGTAGGAAATGACATGAGGTCACTATGAATCAACTCCAATGGTGCCAAAGCACGAGTAGCTCATCCCTGAGGAAAAGGATCCCTATGTTATTTTCCAAGAACACAACCCTGATAAACCCCATCAGTGCAAGTAATTTGTGGAAGCCCAAGAACAAGTGCCTATGTGCTCATTTGCTAAAGGTATCTATAATTGACATGGCCCAAACGCTCATGCCAAAGTCTACTCATTGAATCTACATGTGGTAGAAGACAGGAACCTGTGCCACCAGGAGACTCAAATCCATCAAATCTATATAGTCAAGATGTAGTGTCAACACTCCTAGTAGCCATAACTATCTTAGAATCATGTAAGTCCTAAATAACCACATCATGTGGTGAGAACTCAACTATCTTACTAGAGCCAAAGTGGCAAATCTTATAGATAGACAGTAGGTTCATCAAAATGTCAGGGACAAAGAGAACATCCTAAAGAGAACCCCTAGCTAATGCAACAGAACCAGAACCCAAAATAGAAAGATGAGATGAGTTCCCAACAATAATCTATGAAGTAGCACAAGGGGCAAGTGAGGTGACCAACTTCTGAGTGTGATTCATGTGGTGAGAGGCACCGGAATCAAGAATCCAGGTGGGCCCAGAAGTCGTAGCTCATGCAGTAAGAGCATGACCTTTCCTTGCAGGGGAGGATGTGGACTGAGGAGCTAAAATGTGATGCTCCTGCATGGCTTCCTCTAAAGCCTCCAACCATTTCTAGCACCTAGAAATAGGATGTCCATCCTTGCCACAAAAACTATAGGTCTCAACTGATTTCTTCTTAGTCTTTGAGGTAGACTCAGTAGACTTCGAAGAAGATTTATCCTTGGAAGGGTTAGCTGGAGGTTTTGAATATTTTTTTGTGCAAGTTTGGAGGAATACTCATTACTTACTAAATCTTTCTTTGGTTTGGCTTTCTATTTTGGTTTCCCCTGTGAAGACTGAGCAACCAATGCTTGGCTAGAAGAGCCAGAAGCATCCATCTATTGGATCTTTGCCTGTTCCTTTGTCAACCGATCATAGAATCTCTCGAATGAAGGCATGGTGTGTCTAGTACCCAAAGCATCCATGGTGGAGTAGAAAGTAGAAGAAAATATCTAATACTATCCTCTCAACTTTGAGAGTATCAGGAAGATACACTCATCATTTGTCTTGTTTCTCCCACATTCTTGCAAAACTGAGCGCAGAGATTTGAACTTCATAAAGAAGTCCTCCATAGTGGGAAAGCTGGTAGAAGTTAAAGTGGTCAGCTCTACATCAAGTTGTAGTGCTCAAAAATCATTCAATATGCCAAACAAATCTGAAAACTTGCCCCAAATGGCCCTAGGAGTTGTTAAACCATCTAGGTTAAAAAGGAGACTGTCAAAAATGTTCAGTGCAATCAAGCCCATGGCTTCATCCATTTTATTCCTATGCTGAAGAACCTCAAAAGGATGCTATAGGACAGGTTGATTTTCATCTAGACATGACCATAAGCCACATGACATGAGTAGCCTGGTCATGTGTGCTTTCTAGGTGTGGTAATTATGCAGTGTCAATCGAGCCACAGAGGGGTCAGACATTGAGAGAAGAAAAAGATAGAAGTAGAAGGGTCATTTTCTGAAAGTAAATGACAGAAAGAAAAAGAACTCCCCATAATGTATGATTTTATCCCCCATACAACAAATAAACAATTACTCAAAGAACAAAAAATGAGAAGAAAACTTGGATGCCAGATTGATTAAGGGTGCTCCCCTTAATGCCACAAACACATAACAGAAATAGAGAAACAACAACAATTTGCAAGAACAGAAAATGGGCTTCTTATTATCTCCACAAATGTGGAATTAAAACTTTTAAAATTACAATATGCAAAGCCACATGGGCATTCCCCTTACAATACTCTGTAGGACAAAGCCTCAAATTATTACTCATATCCACCCAGAACTGTCCCGAACTGCCTAAGACAACACTATGGGCCTTCTTTATATGGCAATTTCCACCGCCCGAGAAGGTTCCAGAAATTTAGCCCTTAGGGCTGACCAGACTTAGAATTATTTTATTTTTCAATTTATTACATCAAAGTCGACTCAAAATAACTTTTGAAACCTAAACAAAAATTTTGAAGGAAAATCATTTTTTGCCATTTCAGGTGGCCCGACTTCTAGAGACCATAAGTCATCACCAGTTGACCTGATTGACTATTATAACCCCATTTTAGAAATGCCACAAAGCGCTCTACAATGTCTAAATGAAGCAAAGCCCAAGTTTTGATCTCGTTCGGGGCCTCTAAAGCCTTCAAAACTGAGCCCGAAGTTTCTGTACCCTCTTTTCAATACCGAAAACTTTTAATATCTTCAAAACCAGACTCGATCTAGCCATAAAACTCTATTGGTAGGCTGATATGACTGAGATGAACCTCCACATGTAAAATCAAAACATTCTGAGATTGTATGACCAACTTACTAAAAATAGCAAGTTTCCATAAATAGCAGCTCTGCAATAGATAGCCCTTATTGAATACAAAAATAGAAATATTTTTGGGTGATGCAAGATTGCTCTTACACCCTGGATGTTCCTGCATTAGACACCCGGGGTAATTTGAGAAGTGACCCCATCACGTCTCAAGTGTGTAGTGGAAAACCAAGATGGTTAACCTCCTCCTTTGTCAGCCATGATGAATCTTCAATAGGTCATCCTTTCCACTTGACCAGATATTCTTCAAATGTCCTGTTCCTTGTGCTTCTGCCAATACGACTATCCAGTATGTCTTCAATCTCCTTGATATTTGAACTGGTTGCTAGAATACTCCACTATGCTGCTGTAACCTCATCTTCAACACCTCCTTCAGGATACTCTATCAAATCTGAAATGTTAAACACTGGTGAAATATTCAGCCCAGTAGGCAATTCTACTTCATATGAATTTCTTGAATCACGCTTCTTCAGTATTTTACATGGCCCAAACTTCTTCATTTTCAGCTTGTTATATGTACCAACTGGAAATCACTCCTTCCACAAATGAACCATGACTTCATCCCCAACCTAAAATTCTTTATGTCTCCTTTTCTCGTCTGCCTTAGCCTTATACTATGCATTCATTTTGGTAATGTGCTTCCTCACTTCCTCATGGATGTCCTTCAAGTGTTCTGAAAAATCCTCAGCTTTAGCACTGCTTATTTCTCCTTTATCTATCTTCCTCAATTCAGATGCATTTATTGGACTACTTCTATATACAATCTGGAATGGTGATTTACCAGTGCTCCTGTTGATAGAATTATTGTATGCAAATTCTGCCTGTGGTAAAATCAAATCCCATCCTGTTGGCTTATCCCCAATCAAGCATCTCAGCAAATTTCCCAAACTCCTATTCACCACCTCCGTTTGTCCATCAGTCTATGGATGATGTGATGAACTAAATTTCAAATCTATCTTCAGCTTCTTCCACAATGTTTGCCAGAAATAGCCTACAAACTTGGTGTCTCGATCTAAAACTATGGTCTTTGGCAAACCATGTAGTCTCACTACTTCTCTAAAAAATAATTTTTCTATATGAACAATATCATTAGTCTTCTTGCAGGGAATAAAATGCACCATCTTTGAAAATCTGTCAACTACCACAAAAAATGAATCATGTCCCCGCTGTGTCCTCGGTAAACCAAGAACAAAGTCCATACTGATATCCTCCCAAGGATTCTCTGGTATAGGTAATTGTTGATACAACCCTGTATTCTGCTTCACTCCTTTTGCCATTTGACATACTCTGCAACTCTATACAAACTTCTTCACATCTTGCTGCAACTGTGGCCAGTAATAATTCTCACAAACCAAAGCAAGAGTTTTATCATGACCAAAATGTCCAGTCAATCCTCTGCTATGCTTCTCCTTGATGAGATTCTCCCTCATAGAACTTTGCAGAATGCACAACTGACTCCTTCTGAATAGCATATCATCCTGAATGATGAAATCCAGCCACTTCATTCTGTAAAGAGTAACAGGTTCTTTACAAGCTTTCCAAGCTTCACCAAAATCAGGATCCTCTGGATACAAATTCTTGAGTTTCTTGAACCCAACCACCTCAATCTGCATCTCTATCAGCAATAGTTGCCTTCGGATAAGTGCATCTGCAACCTTGTTAGACTTCCCACTCCTGTGTTTCAAAACAAATGTGTAACTCTTCAAAAATTCAACCCATTTCAAATGTCTTTGATTCAACTTTCCTTGACTATTCAAATATTGCAAAGCTTGATGATCAGTATAAAAAACAAACTCCTTAGGAAGCAGATAATGTCTCCACTTCTTTAATGCCTGAACTATAGCATAAAATTGTTGATCATAAACATAACATTTTCTCTTGGCATCATTTAACTTCTCACTGAAATATGCAACAGGTTTACCTTCTTGGATCATAACAGCTCCTATTGCAGTACCACTAGCATCACAATCTACTTGAAACACCTTGTTAAAATCTAGGAGTGCTAAAATAGGTTGTTCTGTAACTTTTTGTTTCAACAATTGAAAACTCTTTTCTACCCCATTAGTCCACTTAAACTCTTTTCTATCCCCTCTCATTGTTTCAGTCAAGGGTCCATAAATAATGCTAAAATTTCTGATAAACTTTTTGTAAAAGCTAGCTAGACCATGAAAAGATCTTACCTCAGTAGCACTCCTTGGAGTAGGCCATTCAAGGATAGCCTGTACCTTCTCTGGGTCCATTTTTAGACCTTCTATTAAAACTAAAAATCCCAAATACACTAACTCCTTCACAAAAATGCACTTCTTCAAATTTATCAACAATTTTTCTTCTCTCAGCTTCTCAAATATCATACGAATATGCATCACATGCTCCTCCAATGTCTTACTAAAGATCAAAATATCATCTAGGTAAACAATGACAAAATTATCCAGAAATTCTTTCAGAACCTCGTTCATGAGCCACATGAAAGTGCTCGGTGCATTGGTTAGCCCAAAAGGCATGACTAACCACTCGTACAATCCTTCCTTTTTCTTGAAGGTAGTCTTCCATTCATCTCCTTCTCTGATCTGAATCTGATGATATCCACTC
>MU224674.1:280402-297829 GCA_018584345.1 Thuja plicata | reverse complement strand
GGGTGCTCCCCTTAATGCCACAAACACATAACATAAACAGAGAAACAACAACAATTTGCAAGAACAGAAAATGGGCTTCTTATTATCTCCACAAATGTGGAATTACAACTTTCAGAATTACAATATGTAAAGCCACATGGGCATTCCCCTTACAATACTCTGTAGGACAAAGCCTCAAATTATTACTCAGATCCACCCAGAACTGTCCCGAACTGCCTAAGACAACACTATGGGCCTTCTTTATATAGGCAATTTCCACCGCCCAAGAAGGTTCCAAAAATTTAGCCCTTAGGGCCGACCAGACTTAGAATTATTTTATTTTTCAATTTATTACATCAAAGTCGGCTCAAAATAACTTTTGAAACCCGAACAAAAATTTTGAAGGAAAATCATTTTCTGCCATTTCAGGTGGCCCGACTTCTGGAGACCATAAGTCATCACCAGTTGACCTGATTGACTATTATAACCCCATTTCAGAAATGCCATGAAGTGCTCTACAACACCTAAATTAAGCAAAGCTTCATTTAGCCCAAGTTTTGACCTCATCTGAGGCCTCTAAAGCCTTCAAAATTGAGCCCAAAGTTTTTGTACCCTATTTTCAATACCAAATTTTTTTAATATCTTCAAAACCAGACTCGATCTAGCCATGAAACTTTACTGGTAGGCTGATATGACTGAGATGAACCTCCACATGTAAAATCAGAACATTTTGAGATCGTATGACCAACTTACTAAAAATAGCAAGTTTCCATAAATAGCAGCTCTGTAACAGATAGCCCTTATTGAATACAAAAATTGAAATATTTTTGGGTGATGCAAGATTGCTCTTACACCCTGGATGCTCCTTCATAATAGATGCAGAGAGAGAAAATAGAAGCCTCTAATTCAATGCTAAAAATAGGAGCTCAAATGGCTAACTAGTGATCAAGACCAACATCATCACATCCAGCTTAGAAACACCTTTTCGACGATATTTTTTTTTTTAAAACAGAGACTGTATGCCCAAGATATAGCCAAAAAACCAAGTGCCCCTCCGAAAAACAACTCTCTGGAAAAACACAGAGATGGAAAAACATATGACCTCCAAATGACCGTCATAGCTGCTGAGAAAAAATTTGACAGTCATCAGAGGTTCACCAAAAAAAAATTTCCGATCGCCGAAAAATTGGAAACACGCCTCAAAATTTTGAATTTTTCACTAGAAATTTTTTTTGGTGGCTCATGTCAGCACCGTACCGGCTACGGTTGCGGGCCGGTGGTAGACTGGTGGTGGTCACTGATGGCTGGCCACTCTTGGGTGGTAGTGCAGTGGCTGGTGGCACCGCCAGTGGTGGAGCTGCTCCACTAGAGATTGGTGCGCTAGTGGGAGGCTGGGCACGGGCCGGGCTGAGCCAAGCCAGGGTGGCTGCAGGGTGGCATGTTGGAGGCGCGCTTTGGAAGCCCTAAAAAGCTATTAAAAATACTTTTTAAAATTTTTTTTTTATTTCACCTCATTTTTCGAGCCGTACGGCCTAGGAGGTCAAATTTTTTTCCTCTGGGGTCACTGTGACCAAAACTAGTGAAGTTTATAGGTATTTCGACTCTCCTAGGCCTTCTAGATGCAATGGTGGAGTCTTTTTTTGCTCAAATGGCTCTAGAAAATAGTGCCACCTTTAGAGTGAAGAAGAAACCCTAGAGAAGTTGTGGCTTTTGTCTGTGACTCATGGCTTCAAAAAACCTTCAGACCAGGCAGCAACAGGGTGGCTCTGATACCATGTAGAAGTTGAGAAATCTAACTTCACAACTCGCCAAGAACACTTGCATGCAAATACCTAATAGTGAATGGAAACCACAGAGATAGAAGCCTTGGAAAATCTCAGTGGAGTGAGAGCCAAATTTTATTTCACAAAAAGTAATGAACAATAATTACAAAGGCGGCATATAAGGTAAGAAACTCTAAAGATGGAAAAAGCTAGGTTTGTGCATTAATAATTAATAAACATATTAATTATTATGCACCTACAAATGACAAGCTTAAGTGAATAGAATAATAGTGACCTTTAATAATTAAACTGAAGTGATTTAATTATAAAGACAAATGTACTATTACTCTAACAGTGTCCATAGTAAATAGAACAAAGGTTAGTCGCGTGGTCTCCCAAAAGGAAAAAATTATTTGGCAATTAAGAGACTAAAGGGTGTGAGGCTATGTATTGTATGGGTGTCGCGTAGTCTCCAAGTGATTTAAGGTTTTCAAAATATACTCAATGACTTAGCAGAGCTGTCAGATGTAGAATGGGAATAGATCAACAGTAGTCGCTAAGTCTCTATCAAATTTGCATAAGAATAAAAAGTTCTCACGACAATGAGATTTGCTTTAGTTGCATAGTCTCTGAATTAAAATTAAAATATAAAGTTATGTCACGTAGTCTCTGAAGGAAATATTAAAGAGTAGTTTTAATCATCGATTGGGCGACTAACCTTGGTCACGGGGTCTCTGAATAAACTCTAAGTTTGGAATTTGATCTAGCGACTTGGATTCTTTCAGTCATGTGATTGCCAGAAGTTAATCATGGTTAAGCTAAGTGAAATAATTCATACAGTCGCTAGATCCAGAAGAATTGAGAGTTAAGAGATTTGATAAGCGACAAAGAGATAATGCATAGTCACGTGGTCGTTAAATATAAAAAGTGATAAAAGGTGGCAGTTGCTGACATGACAACATAGAGATTCATCATCCAATGAAAATATAAGAGATTAATTATTGTATGAAAAATGTAGCTGAGATGTCTGGTGAAGAACCAATCATATGAAGACATGTCATTATGTTCAAATTTTATAAGGGTTTTTCTGAAAACACACTCATATGAATTTGATTTCCTGTCACATTCATGAGCTATGGCTAGGATTTCAATTAATTCCACTGCATGCTAACTTGAAGGAAAAATTGATTGTTTCTTCAATGATGAGCTAAGTACTTTGAAAGGTTACCATAAAGAGATGATCACAGGTTCATTTTCATTTATCATACATCCAGAATTTTAAAGTGAATAATTGCTAGGTTTTTTGTGTCCATAAAGAAAAAATTGATCAATTTCAGGGTGATTTTCTAGTTTAAAGGTTCTTGAATTATTAGCAGTGCACAGAGAAGAGTAGGCAGTCCTGAGAGAAGATTTGTCTCAATATCGGTAAGAGAGAAAGTGAAAATAGAGCAAGATGTGTAAAGCAGTTAGTGTGGCTTCTACCAGTGGGAAGAGTGATGAGGTAGATGAAGATGCTAAAGGAAAGATGAATTTTTCTAATGAATTTCTAAATTTATTGCCTGGGTCTACATAGAATAAGAGGGCAAATGCCAACCTATTGGCAGATGAGTACTCTGAAATCAGAGATGCCTACACTCTAGGTTCCATAAGTTTTATCTATACAACTATTTTTATAATAATTCTGATAAAGCCATTCCCATATCAAACCCTTGGACTAGCGGTCTTGCTAGGTTAATTGTCCCTGATGTCTATGTAGATTTAGACTTGTTACTAGGTCTTTCAAGCGATTACGAATCTTTGTCTAGGACAATTAAAAAGAATGATGTTACTGCTTTGTTGATTTTGAATAGGAATTCATTCATGCAAGCCTTTGGTTTATATAGTACCATGTCCACCAAAATTAATATTACCAAGCAAGAAGAGAGGTATAGGTTAGAACCTGGGGTTGCTAGAAACCAGTTGCAAAAACATATTCTTAAGGAAGTTAGAAACCATACTGCCCCTATACCTGGAACTGCACCCTACTATTTTAAATATTTACATTTCTATATCAAGTACATTGCTTATGCTTTGTATAGAGTGTTGGGTATAGATGGAGGAGCTGAGAAAATAAATTCTAGAATTTTAATGATGGTGTTAGATTTGCAAGATGTGCATTCTAGTAATAGTTATGACTATATACAGTATATCATTGAAAAAATGTATGAGGGGTTTGTAGCTATGAAAAAGAGGATGAAAAACCCTAAGGAAAAGGAACTTAGGTTTTTACATTATTCTATCATGATGCATTTGTTATTGCATTTCAATTATGGGATCATGAATGTAAACAACTTAAACCCTCAGAGGATTTTTCAGGACTGGCCCAATCCTATTCAATTTTGGGTTAGGATATGAAATTATACATCTAATGAATATGAATTTTGTGGATTTGAAAATTGGATTGTATATCCCTTGATGCAAAGTATGGGTATTAGCAAGACTAGACTCCCAGTAAAGGTGCTGCAGTTGCTCAGACCCTATAAGTATGTTGATAAATGGGAGGGAGACCACAACTGGGGAGATATCTTTTTAGAAGAAAATTTTACTATGATCAAGGTATATGGATGCACACATCCTCCTCATGTCCTACCTTATCATGTTCCATCCAAAGTTTCTGCTATGGAGTTCATTTGACAGTTGTTGTTGACAGATAATGATCATTTTGCACCACATAGGAAGGGGACATTAACCACTAGGAAATTCAAAAAAATTCAGTTTACAATTTGTAAGGGTGCTATTGATTTAGTGAGCACATGGTTGGAAATCTACAAGATGGGAGCAACATTATATAGATACATTGATCCAGAAGGATTTATTGCAGGAGCTAGGAAGCTCTTGACTCCTACCATACCGAACACAAATGTACATGGTCTCTGTGTGGAGGAAGATGCCACAAGGAATATCCTTGATGAGGATGAGGTAATAAATAGAAGGGAGAGAACTCAGGAGTTATTGAATTTGGAGAAACAAATAAAGAGAAATGGATTATCATTTGGAGGGAAAATAATCTAAATATTTAGAGTTTAAATATGAGAGTGAGAGTGGTGGAGAATATGCCCATCCACCTCAAATTGATCATCCCCAATAGAATGTTGCAGAGGAAGATTAGATATAGGGAGAACAAGGGAATATTATAGACCTGACTAAGGTTTCCCAACCAGATGATATAGAGGAGCCCGTGACCAAAAGGTAAAAGTTTGACCCTAGTCAAACCTCTTATACAAGAAAGGAGAAAAAAGGAGATAGGACAAGTGCTCTTATTCATGGTCACAAATTGTATGACCATAATTTGAGAAAATAAATTAGAAAAGGAAAGAGACAACAGTATGATGAAGAGGAGAACATAGAGTTGCCTCTTAGGGCATGTATTGATGAAAGGCTACTTCACCAGCAATAGTTCCTAACTGATGACAACTTTATAAAAAATGATGAGTTTAAAGACTTCTTGAGATGGCATAAGAAGGAGAAAATTAGAGAATAGTTGAAGTCATATGGTGAAGAGGTAGTAACAAATAAGGCTCTACTAGCTCTACAAGCCTATGACCCTGATAGTGAGGATGTCTCTCTAGATGAGGCAAGCAAGATGAGGGCTGGGATTTAGCCTCAACATTCATAATTGATCGAATTAGAAAAAAAATAGATCTTAAGATGGCAAGTGAGATCTAGATGTGCGACATGATTAAAGGGTTTGGATATAGTCCAAAATCATAAGAATTTGAAATGTGGAATCTATGTCTGAAAGACCAGAAGCCTCAACTTGTAAATATTTAGGAGAGCATGGTTGGGAATCAAATGGTATGGATAGTACATAATACTGGAGATCTTGAGATTTCCCAGATTATGACACATTGGGCACACTTGAATGAGGATAAGACAAAATAGTTGTCTGAAAAGTATGGTATTTTGATTGAGGAGGCTAGTGCCCTAGCAAAGGATAGGAAATTATGTCACATAAAGATACATCAACAAGATAAGGTAATTATTGAGATGACAAAGCAATTACAAGAGAAACCCGAAGTGGCATATGTTCCCTTAGTGCAATCTTTGTAGATAGAGGAGAAAGCTAAAGCAAAGGAAGTGGTTGAAACAAAGGATGTAGCCAAAAAGAATATTGAGGTGGCCATTAATGCATTAAGAATCATGTTTCAACATAGGATATATATACTAAAAGATAAAATAGATATCATCCTTAATGCTTATAACAAATTACCCACATTACATGCTGAGGTAATAGGGTATATTTCAGTTTTGAACCCTTATTTTATCACTTGGTCTCCTAGGGTGCAAATGTTTGACAAACTTGCCTCTTTGCAGCAGCATAGGTCAAATTTACCAGAGATTGTTACAGAAGTAGAGGATGAGATAAAAAAGGTAAATATCTCTTTATCTTTCTTTAAGGGAAAACTCAATCAGATAGAGGCTAAGTTAAGCCTATTCTCACCAGATTTCAATAGGTTTGTTCCTCCTTTGAAAGGAGAAGATGATTAGGTCAAGGCCTTGGAGGCCTAGAGGAATGAGTTTGATAGAAAAATGCCAAGAAATGAGGAATTTATTATAGAATCTAATATGGATTTAGATGGCTTTAACAAGATTTTGGATGAAGAATTCAGGGTAGAGATTGACATAAGAAAGTTTTTAATTGATGTCAAAAACATCACTGATGTTAGATGGGAGAGATAGAAGGGACAACTGTAGAGTATATAGAATTTTAAATGCCTAGCAGAGGATGAGGTGATAGCTTGGGACTTAATGACCAAACCAAAGAAGAAAAACCCTATGGTAATAGAGGAGGAGATCCTAGATGAGGAGTAAAGAGGAACACTTGGCGCCTGCTCATTAAACACAAGGAGGTTAGTTATTATCAAAGACAATTGTAGGTTAGCCTGAAATGGTGGTCACTTGATCTCAGTATAAATATTTGATGCTATCCTAAACATTGTTAGACATAGGTGCTAGAATCCAGATGAAGACAAAGAAAATCAGATTTCATCCCCTATTTTTGTCTCCCCAATGCTTATACATTCTTATTTCTTGTTTTTTCTATACTTTTAGGGTTAGGTTCCTTAGACCATTTAAAGCTTGTTGCATCCTAAATTTAAGGATTCCAAGATGGTGAAGGACCTATAAATAGATCAAAATTGTAATAGTTAAAAGAGATGAAATATATTGACAAACCAGACTTTCTAAATTTTAGTCTGTGTCTTTGTGCTTTTTAAGCTTTTTATGTACTAAAGCAGAAATATATGAATAAAATACAGTGCAAATTTACTCTATACTATTTTTGTCTCTTTACTTATTGTGTATTCTCTTTTATGTTTAAATCTATAAGGCATTTTTAAGCATATTGGTTACAAGGTAGCTATCTAATTTCTTGCAAGTTTCTTTCAAGGGAAGAACTAAGTTTTGTGAGTAGTTTTAGGGAGCATAACAATATCTAAGGATTTGATACAATGTTATAGAAGTGACAGGATAGTTTGCAAGGCATCTTATCTGAGTTGTATGTAGGTTGTACGGCATCTTACAGTATTCTATTTTTATATTTGTGTGGATTTTTATTGATTATATAAGCCCAAGGATAGACACTGGTCTAGAAATTTGTATAGGTAATCTATCATCATCCAAATATTCAATACTATTCAAAATCAATTACTTTCAGAATATATGTGTAAAATAAATTATACTCACAGTGACTACAGTTGAAGTTTGTTGATTTCTTAAAGAGTAAATCATTAGGTTACCCCTCCTAAAGTAAAAGGAAGAAGGATGAAAGTCCTTGTCTCATTGGTTTATGTTATTAAGATCATATCCTGGCTTGTAGTACTCTGTTTCAAAATAATTATCGCAATCTCCAAGGTAATTTATAAGTTATTACAGTGAGGTCTGAAGTAAGTAACCAGTGAATGAATTAGTCCACCAAATATATTGGCTGAAGAATCAGCAATCTTTCAATAGGTAATACCTACCTGAATCTGTGGAACTCAAAAACAAAGGAGGTGATTATAGGTATCCCCAGTGTTATCAAATACGTTAGAAATTAGCCTTTCTCTTGTCAAAAGGGAGTTTGCATTCAAGTATAATCAGTATACTATCATTTTAAGGTTGTGGTGTAAGAAAAAGAGCTAACAAATTGGTGACTCCGCTGGGGATAGAGATTGCAAAGTCTTGTTGAAGTATTGAGAAGTCTCTGGTGTTCTAAAGTTTAAATTTTTTTAAATAATACCACTTGTAGTTGTCAAAATTATCTTTTGATAAGTATTCATTCATTCCAAGTTATTGGTTGGCAACTCTAAAGAAATGTCTGGCATTAGTACAAATCTAGTAAGTATCTTTCAGAATGAATACTAGGTCAAGGATGAGAAATGATCCTAAGAAGGTTTTATGTGGTGGAGTCTCATCATCCTCAAGGATGGCAATGTCTTGGAGAAATAAGAGAAACCAACTTAGCATGGATGAAAATCCTCCCATAGGTAAAGAGGGTAATGCTAGGAGAGACATGAATAGCAATCAGCCTTCTCATGATGGAAATACTTCAGAATATGAAGAAGCTTTAGAAAGGGTATTAGAAACACCTATAGTTACTTCTACTTCTAATGAGAGGTAAGAAACAAGTACATCTACTTTAGATTCAGAAGAAGCTCCCTCTGATGAGCTAGTAATTGAGGAGAAGTTCATCATGAAACAACTTTCCCTTGTTCAACAAATGAAAAGGGAGAGAGAAATGAGAAAGAAAAAACATGACCATAAGAGCAAAAGAAGATCTTCAAGATATCAAAATATGAGAGATATAGAGAGATCTCAAAAGGACCAAGAAATACCACTCACTCATAAGGCTTCTAGTTCACAGAAGGATAAAGGTAAGCAAAAGATGAGTGAATACAGAAATAAAAAACCTAAGTTTCAGAAGCCTTTAATATAGCAAATGTCAAAATTGGATATTGATTTGGAGAAGTTGAGAATTGAAAAAGAAACCATGGAGAAAATGTTAGAAAAGGCACAAATGGAAGCTGAAATAGTTGAAATGAAGAAGGAAATAGATTTTATGCAGTCTTCAAAGTATTCTCATGCTGGGCCAGAGAATATTACTGCTTCTAAAGAAAAAGCCACTACTTCTAAAGAGAATGACAATTTTCAAAGGAAGTCATTGCATAGTGAAAGGTATAAACAGTTTAACTTTGTTGGTATCCCTGAATATCCTAATGCTTTCCCTAAAGATATGGGTGATATAGGAGAAAAGCTCCCAAAGTTTGCAGGTAACAATGTTATTTCTTGTGAAACACATTTAAGAAAGTTCATTGATTTTATTGATGATTTAAATATCACTCAGGAGGATGTGTTAATGAAATTATTTGTTCAGTCTTTAGTAGAAGATGCAAGAGAATGGTTTAGGAGCCTTTCTAATGGATATGTTGTTTCTATTGGAAAGTTTATTTCCTGAGGAAGCATGACTTATTTTGTGTTGTCAATCATGGCAACAAAATCATACTTATGTTTTGTCATAAAAGGAAAAATGACTAAGTAAGAAAATAGGGCAGACAGACACATACAGAGATCAGTACATCAGCGCACGTGTTAGAGATCACATCAGAGCATGTGTGCTTAGGTATATACTCTATGGTGTATATACATGGTAGATCCAAATGTGCAAAGTACAGAACATCAGTACAGAAAAGTTACAGGCAGATTAGTAAACCTGCAGTCCAGGAAACAAAGCATGGAAGCTGACTATAGTTTTGATCAGCGTGAATGATTTTATAATGTAATGGCTAAGTGCCTTTATTTATAAGTTTTTATTAATGTAATTAATGTTTTAGTAAACATGCTTAGGCTGACTTGTTCGAAAGCGTTGTATATTTTTGTTTTAGGGCCGACTAGTGATTTATTTTGGGTTGCGCCTATTCGGATTTGAAGATATAAGTATGTAATGTAAATATATGTTACAAGTGTCAATTGTGATGTAAGAATAAGTTACAAAGGAATAGTATAATAAATTCAGAAGATGATATAGCTCTTTAAAGGAGTAAGATCATCTGCGCATACATGGAACTGATCAGACAACAGTGTCATTACAGTAGTTCATTTTTGATATAGTGCATATCAACATTCAGAGGGTTTTAGCCTTCATCTTATTGGGAAGTGAGCCTAGGTAGTGAGCCATACACCCCTAACAAGGTTATTGTAAAAGACTCCTAATAGGGTCAAACCTTTAACCAGGTCATTGTACTTAATTTGTAAAGATTGCTTCTAACAGGACAAAGGAACTTTAACAGGTTCATTATACCTAGTACAATATTTGTGGGTACTAATCCCCACTGGAATTTTCCTCTGATCAAGGTTCTCCGTAATCATATCATGTGTTATGTGTTCTTGTGTTATGTTTCTTTGGATGCACATTTGATATATGTTTAATTGGCTAAAATATAATTAATAGATAAACATTGATTCACCCCCCCATCTCAGTGTTTCTAACAATTGGTATCAAAGCTCTGGTCCTCTCAAAAAAAGTTTAACCACTTGAGGAGATCATGGACTCAGCTGAAGCAAAACATTTGAAAAAGAATCCTGAAGCAGCTCTTGAAGATCTTGACAGATTTGAGAAGGAAAATGAAGAACTAAGAGTAAAAAATGATGGCTCTCAAATACTTATTAAAAGAATAAGAAAAGATTTGAAATATTGTTCTACAAGTGATCTAGGACAAATGGTCAAAAATCTTAATCAAGAGAATAAATCTCTAAAGGATAAACTTGAAGATCTGGAGGAACAACTTACAGATAGCCAGAACACCATTGAAGACAAGATCAAAGAAAGTAATCAATTGGAAGATGAACTTCTGTAGGCAAACATGAAAGTATTGGAATTAAAAAACATGAAGAAGAAGTTGGAATCTGAATTAAAAGAAGCGAAAGACAAGATCGATAAACTTCACACAAGTTATGATTTGATTCAATCCCAGCTAAATGCGCAAAGAAAAAAAGGGAACACTACTGGTCTTGGATTCAGTACAACACAAGATGAAATCAAATCATCACAAGAGAAAGAAAAAAAACTTGAAGCATCTTCAGAAGCTAAGAAATTTGAAGATACTATAGAGGTTATATCTGAACCACCTAAAAGAGAAATCAAGCAAGTTAAAAAAACTTGTTATGCATGCAATAAACATAGGCATTTGGCAAGAGATTGAAAATAGGTAAGACCTTTTAATGGTTATTGTTACTCCTATAATAAGTTTGGTCACAGGGCTATTCATTGCAGAACAAGTCAAAGAAATCAACCTCAGCAAAATCATAGGAATATAAATCAAAGCAACCAAAGAAATCAACTCTCAAGAAATTTGCAGAACATTAAATGTCAGATATGAAACTATAATGGACACATAGCAAAGCAATGCAGCATGATGAGCAAGAACATCAGACCTCCTATCATTTTCCACACATGCGGAAAGGCTGGACATATCACAAGGTTTTACAGATCCAAAACTCAGAAACAAGAGGATCCTAAAAAGTCACTATTTAAAGAGAAAGAAGTCAATTTTGTCAAAGAAAATGAAGATTCAAGCAAGATCTGGGTTGAAGTAAAGAAGGATAATGAAGATAACAAAGTAGTTGAAGCATCCCAAGTGGATGCACCCTCTACTTTTTCCTAATAGACCTTCTTGGTCTTAGGGGGAGCTATTCTAGCTCAGAACCCCTGCACAGTTGGTGTACTCACTTCAGAGTATGCACCTTTGGATTCATGGTTAAAAGCACAAATCACAGCTATATGCATTCATGCATTATCTAAATTGCATTAGGATCAAAGTTTGAAAATCTCTATGTATGGTTGTAAGCATTAAATGCGCCAGTTTGTATAAAAATAAATTCACGGTCAATCATTTTCACATTTACATTCGAGAGCATAAAAATTGAAGAGAATTAGAGCACTACGACATCAAAGCATGAAGACATAACAGTTTGGCAGTTGGAGTGAATGGATAATTAGTTTGAAGCAGAGCCCTAGCTGTCATGCCATTTTAGAATTTTGTGGAAACCCTACATAAGCAAACACCAAGTATGGTGACCCTAGTTGTGTTTGTGTAGCAGAGAGGAAGAGGTTCATATTTAAGAAGCATCCATTCAAATCCATACTAGATGATGTGGAAGGGGCTTTCTCTAAAACCCCGCTTGGCATTGTTCACATGGAAGATATCTGTGCATACATTTACTATAAGAAAGAATCATTAGGAGATGATAATATAGCTTCTCATATGGCATCAATGCTAAATCCAGACTTCACATTCAAGGATGAGTTCATGCACTTACAAGATAACCCTATTTTAGAGTATTTGAATGTGCATGAGTTTGAAGAACCAGAATGGGTAAAGATTCTATTAAGAAGGATACATGATGATCTTTTCTAGATTGGAGATGTCCCTGTTTGCATCACTAAAAAACTAATCCATTAGTTAACTGGACTTCTAATGACTGGACCAGTATTTCCCATTGGTAAGGATGTAAAGAAAAAGATTGAGAAAGTTTGTTTGTCCAGGAGTGATAGGCACGGAATGAAAATTGACCCTATCAAGGAGGATGACATTAAACTTGGATACAAGTTTCAGCAAGCAAGTAGGTTGAATAGTGTCTTTGCAGCAACAATCCTTGCAGCTATCAGAATAGTAAAGGAAAACACCCAATACAATCTATGTGAGATCTTGCACGATCAATTGATTGAAAATATCAGAATTATCAAACATGATAGGAGAAAAAAATTCAGGTTTGGATCACTGATCATCTATTTGTATCACCACATAGTCGGAAAGGTTGCAGACCTTTATCTAGAAAAAGGCAAACCTACAATGACTCAGATATCTCTTAAAGCCACAGTAGAAAGTAGTGCAAGAGATAAAATGGATATGGATATAAAGATATTTAGGGTCAAAATACATAGCAGGTTTAGACTATCTAAGAAGATAGTTGACAAATACAGGGATACAATATGCTTCATGGTTGAGAAAAATTGCACAAGTTAAAATTGAGAAAACTGTTGAAACTCGGAAGAAGAAGCAAAAGAAAAATGAGGAGAGTACCACTACGCCTACTACAACCATTGATCTAGACACATCTCCACCTTTTGTACCTATCAAGAAACCTAGAGGAAGGAAGCAAGTGGCTACAAGTCATCCATCCTCAAGAGCTACTCGGAGAAAAGCTAAGAATGTTCAAGCTCGACCTGAGTAGGATTTAGACCCAGTTTAAATATCTTGAAGAGTAGGATTGTTAATGAAGGGAGATTAGATACATTATCAAAAGTCTATGAAAAGTATCAAGAGATGGATAAGACTGAGATACATTCAATGATCATATCTCATATGATCAAGTTTAAGAAATCTTTTCTTGAACTCAAAACAGTGATACCGGATAAGTTATGGAACATATTGGAGATCATGAAAAGACATGCAATTGAGGAATACATGATGATTAGAGAAGAAACTTTGGATACTCTTCTTCCTTGATTGTTCACATGATGAGAAGGCTCTTCTGTTAGATCTGGCAAAGCCTCATCTCCATAGTAAGACAAGGACTCTACAAATTATGAACAAGGAGTATGAACATATTGGAAAGGAGACTAAAAAAGCATTTGCACAAGTATTTATGAATAGACACATGTATCCACCAATGGCACCTATAGAAAAATTTACCCCAGCTCCTCCCAAATAGGCTACAACTCCAATAATTCAGGTTGCACCTATGACAGGTCCATAGGATTCAGCGCCCATAGTGGCAATAACCTCTGAGACAACTAAAGATACAGAGGACACTATAGTGATTGTTGATGTAAACATATCTATGACAGCTTCTGATAAAGATATGGATAAATTTGATAAGGCATTTGTAAGCACTGAAGAAATGTGCACTGATGATACTACCACACAATTAGATGAAGTTCCCATCAATGATCAAGCTGACATAAATGAAGACACTCAATATGATATGCAAGGTAACAAGACACTGACAAAAGAGAAACTAGTGAAGGTTGAATGCATGGATACCGGCCAGAATACCATATTCTCACCATCCACTCAACCATCTACCTCATTGTTGTCAAGGTTAACTCCTGACTCAGCAAGTTTGGATGCATGGGGAGAAGAAGACCTAATCAAGATCAGCGTCCTTGCCATGGAAAAGGAAAAAGAGAAACAAGTGATGAGGAACCCTTGCTTCTTGGAAACAGTGAAAATTTTGAATGACTTAGTGCCTACTGATTAGAAAGTAGCCAAAGTACAATCAGTTGAAGATGTGGACAACATCTTATCAAACTTCAAGTCACATTTAACTAGCTTAGTAGAATCAGATACTAAAATTGTAGAAGATAAATACAAGGAGAGATTAAATGAATTGGTAAAGAACTTTACCTTAGATCTGAATTCCTTAAAGATTGGGTAGGCTATATTGAAGGAATTGGAAGATAAAGGAAAGAAAGTCATAACAAACTATATGGATAGAGTGAAGCTCACCTCTAAGCACAATAAAAAGATAGCAGAAGTAGAAGAAATGGTGGATAACATAAGAAAATTAGTTGAAACCTTGACGCAAGACATGAACATCTAAAATAATGTCTACCAAGGGCAGTTAGACAAAATTGAGAAAGCAAAGCTATAAATCAACAAGATAAGGGTAAGGTAGACTCAGTTGAGGAATGCACTTGCGCCATCTCTAGCAGTTCTCAATGAGAACATCAAACAGATTGATAACACCATATAGACATATGATCAAGGTCCTTGCATGGATCTAATAAAAATGGAGAAATTGACATATGCTTTATGCGTGCATCTTCAGACAGTTGATGCAATGAAAGTATTTTGGTACAAAGAGATTCAATCTCTTCAAGTTGTGTACCCAGAAGTTTACATGGAGTAAGTATGCTGAAGACTTATAGTTTTTGCACACCTTTTTCATTAATGTCAAAGGGGGAGTAGTAAAGAATGTGTATATGTGGAGAAGTATATATGTATATATCATTAAGTATTATGATATAGAGTCATTTTTGTATGAAGTCATTTTGAGTAACTTAGCCACATTCCTTTGTTGCCATAAATGACAAAGGGGGAGATTTTTGGAAAGTTGAATTCATGAGGAAGCATGACTTATTTTGTGTTGTCAATCATGGCAACAAAGTCATACTTAAGTTCTTTCATAAAAGGAAAAATGACTAAGTAAGAAAATAGGGCAGACAGACACATACAGAGATCAGTACATCAGCGCACATGTTAGAGATCAAATCAAAGCATGCATGCTTAGGTATATACTCTATGGTGTATATACATGCTAGATCCAAATGCATAGAGTACAGAACATCAGTACGGAAAAGTTACAGGCAGATTAGTAAACCTGTAGTAGGAAATAGAGCATGGAAGCTGACTACAATTTTGATCAGCATGAGTGATTTAATAATGTAATGGCTAAGTGACTTTAGTTATAAGTTTGTATTAATGTAATTAATGTTGTAGTAAACACGCTTAGGCTGACTTGTTCGGAAGCATTGTATATTTTTTTTTTACGGCCAACTAGTGATTTATTTTGGGTCACACCTGTTCAAATTTGAAGATATAAGTATGTAATGTAAAGATATGTTACAAGTGTTGATTGTGATGTAAGAAGAAGTTATAGAGGAATAGTATAATGAATTAAGAAGATGATATAGCTCTTTAAAGGAGTAATATCATCCGTGCATACATGAAATTGATCAGACAACAGTGTCATTATAGCAGTTCATTTTTGATATAGTGCATATCAACATTCAGAGGGTTGTAGCCTTCATCTTATTGGGCAGTGAGCCTAGGTAGTGAGCCATAAACCCCTAACAGGGTTATTGTAAAAGACTCCTAACAGGGTCAGACCTTTAACTAGGTCATTGTACTTAATTTGTAAAGACTGCTTCTAACAGGGCAAAGGAACTTTAACAGGTTCATTATACCTAGTACAATATTTGTGGGTACTAATCCCCACCGGAGTTTTCCTCTGATCAAGGTTCTCCATAATCATATCATGTGTTATGTGTTCTTGTGTTATGTTTCTTTGGATGCACATTTGATATATGTTTAATTGGTTGTAATATAATTAATAGATAAACACTGATTCACCCCCCCTCTCTGTGTTTCTAACAGTTTCTATGGATGAGTTGATTGAATTATTTAAGGATTAGTATGGAGATAAAACAAATAAAGGCTTTTTGTTGAATGAGTTCAATAATATCAAAAAGAATTACAATGAAGAGGTCATAGAGTTTAATACAAGATTTCAAAGAGCTATGCATAAGCTATTTCCGAAGATAAGGCTGGATGAAGAGGTATGTCTAGCAACTTATTTGAATGCCTTTGATTCTAAAATGGGATATTCTCTTAGAGTAAAAACCCTAGAAATCTTACTGATGCTTATAATATAGCAGTGAATATTGAAATGAATAGAAGAGTATCTGGCAAGTTGAATAGGAGAGATGACTCAAGGTTTAGTAGGAGCAACTTAAAAGAACCAAAGTATAAGGAATATAAGGCTCCTCAAACAATAGGCCTTCTTATAATACTACATACAATCCTTAAAATAGAATGAAAAAACATCCTTATGGAACTTAGTTTAAGGATGGGAAGCCTATGATTCTACCTAGAAAAGAGAAGACAGATAACAGAACTCCAAACCCTCTACATAAAATGTTGTCCATGTTTGTAATGATGATCCTTAGTGTGAGGCTTGTGAAGCCCCACATAACCCTAATTTTTGTATTGTTTCCTTAGACTTGAGAGTAAGTGAAGAGGAGAGAAATGATGAGGGTGAACAATGTGATCACAGTATGACAAATACTTATTCATGTCATGATATAGATTCGGACAGTGAAAATGAAAATCATGATTCTTGTAGTTCACAAAGAACGGTAGAAAATCATCATCAACAGATTTTGTCTGATAGTGAAGCTGAGGAAACTAATGATCATATAAGATGTTATGCTCAAGAGAATCAGGATGTTCCACTTATTATAAAATCTTTAGATGAAGAGAAAGCTAGGATTACTATATATTTAGTGAACAAGGCTAGAAGCAACTACCATTTGAGAAACAGGGAAGTAGGTAGTACTGGTAGTCAGCCATTAGGTGTCTTTATAAAAGAAAACAAGATAGACACTAAGTATGTGCAAAAAAAGGAAGGACCTAGTGAAAATGTAAATAAACATAAGGTAAAAATCATTACAAAAATCATTGAACCAAATGTTGTAAAAGAAGGAGAATTGAAAAGGCAAGAAACAAATACTCATGTTCAAAAGATGGAAAGAAAAAAGTTAAAAGAACCAGCTCTGAATGAACATACTGAGGAAAGTGATATCACTATTGATAAATCAAAATATTTAGATGTAAAATATACTCCAGTAGATATGGGTCAATGTTTCTCCCAAATGACAGTTAAAGTGCCATTTCTAGAGATGATGAGAATTAAAGAACACAAGGAAAAGGTAATGTCATTGTTGAACTGTTTGCCCATAATAAAGGTTCAAAGTCTAGAGAATGTTGGCAAGAAACCAATTAACAAAGGGAAGGAAGTTGAGGTGTTAACATCTAAGATTCCTCAAATTTTCTTGAATACAACTTCTTCCCCAAAAGTTGTTGACCCATTTTTTCTTTCATTG
>MU224674.1:221498-262641 GCA_018584345.1 Thuja plicata | reverse complement strand
TTCAAAATTTATGGCTTTCAGAAGTTGGGCTACCTAATCTCATGTTTTGTAAATATTTAAAGCCGACCCTTTTGTAATAAAAGTGAAAAATAATTAAATGCTAAGGGTAGTCAGCCTTAATGGCTAGGATTCTGGAACCTTCTCGGGCGGTGGAAAATTGCCTATTTAAGGAAGGCCAGTGGTGTTTTCTAGGGAAGTTCTAGGTTGTTATTTGAGGCTTTGTCCTACAAATTATTGTAAGGGATGCCCAGGTGGCTTTTGATATTGTAATTCTAAAGTTTGTAATTCCACATTTGTGGAGCCAATAAGAAGCCAATTTTTTGTTCTTGCAAATTTCTGTTGTTTCTTTTTGTTTCTGTCATGTACTTGTGGTATTAAGGGGAGTCCCCTTCATCAAAAATTCACTAGAACTGATCAAGACAATAGGTCTACTTAAATATTTCAATTATCAGATATAGTGTATATCTATTTTGTAGAAGGTTGTAACCTTCATCATTTGAGCAACGTGCTCTCGGACAATGTGTCCTCACCCCTAATAGGGTTATTTGTAAAAGACTCCTAACAGGGTCCAAACTTTGACCAGGTCTCTGTACTTATTGCATTGTAAAGATCAACTCCTAAAAAGGTTGTAAGATCTTCTAACAAGCATCAGTATACACTAGTATAGTTCTTTGTGGGTGCTAATTCCCACTGGGGTTTTTACCTATTTTGGGTTTCCCCGTAACCAAAATTATGGTGTTATTATTTGTGTTATCTTATTGTGTTTATGGTTAATGTTATTCTATACTTAATTGAATAAAGAATTGAATCTTGTAGATAACTGATTCACCCCCCTCTCAATTATCTCTTAGGACTATTCCTAACAGCTTTGTTTCTTGTGACTTCTCCATTCGCATTAAGCTTGTTTTTGAATATCCATTTGGTACCGATGACATTCTTGTCATCTGGTCTGGGTATTAGTGTCCATGTATTGTTCTTCTCAATCTATTCTATTTATTCATTCATAGCACTGACCCTTTCTTCATTCTCAAGTGTAGTATTAACTGATTTAGGCTCAAAATCACAAAGTAAACATCTAGTATTTAGTGACTTACTTCTTGTTCTCATTCTAGCCTCCTTGTCTCCTATGATTTTATTATGTGGATGATGTCTTCTGACATACTTGGAAAGTTTTGGTTCAGCTCTGTGTTCATCATTCTGATCATCTTCTTGACCTTCATTCTGATCTCCATCGCTCAGAACATCATCTTGAGGATTTTCCTAATTTTTTAGTAATTACAGCCTAATGCTTAGGTGCAATGTTATATTGCTCTGGGGTGATACACTATTGCTCGAGTAGAGTTTCAGGTTCTATATAAACAAACCTATTATAGTCCTCTAGCTCTTTTCTGCTTTCCTTATCATTCTTTTCTGCAAATTCATCTATTTTCACATTTGCACTTTCAATGATTTTGTTAGATGACTTGTTAAGACATTTATAAGCCTTTCTTTTGGTTGAATACCCTAGAAACATACCTTCTTCACTTTTGGAGTCAAGTTTTCCATTTCTATTATATTTCAATATATAACATTGACTTCTAAAGATTTTGAAGTAAATTACATTGGGTGTGTGACCATACCAAAGCTCATAGGGTGTCTTCTTTGTGTCCTTCAATTGTACTCTCTTTAATGTGTAGACAGCAGTACTGACAACTTCTCTCCAGAATGTTTGAGTGATGTTTTTCTCAATCATCAATGTTATTTCATACTTGCAACATCAAATGATAGACAAGAGTAACAAGCAATGGAAGGAGCAGGAGCTAGAGACAATGGACGAGCAAGAGGGAATTTAAAAACCTCCAATGGCAGGAAACATGATGCTAGAGGAAACCTGGCATTTGCAGCTACACGAGACGAATAGATAGCGAGAGGATCAACAAAAGAGGGTTCCACAAAAGATTTGGATGAAGTCAAGGACCCTCCTTTTCAAGATGGTGGGCCAGGAGAAACCTCATCTAAAGGCTCCTTGGCCGATAAAAATGATCATGCTTCAAACATGAATCTACTTAAAGGTAGCTGGTCATCATTATTTGGGATTAAACCATCAGGAAAATCTACTTTTCGAAGAATCAAAAACATTTTGGAACTCTATAAGGGTTACTTTGGCATATCCATTCCTAACCCCCTTGTGGATCATACTATTTCCATAATGGCTCTTACTCTAGTTGGTAAGTTTACGGGGATAAGACCTAATATTGAGCTTGTTAGAGAGTTTACTTATTGTAAATGGAAACTCAAGGGACAAGTTGATATCACAGCTATGCTGAAGGGATTTTTCTCCTTTTTCTTCTCAAATATGGAAGACCTATCAAAAGTGCTATGTGGAGGACCCTAGATGTTTGGAAAATCTTCAAAAATGGGTTACAAATCTAGATCTACTATCGATAGACCCAATGATAACCACCAGATCTAGATTGGTCTATGCTAGAATCTGTGTGAACATACATCATAAAACAGATCTACCTGAGGTCATCACTATCAACTCTAAACTAGGTAAGTACATTTAAACTCTTGAATATGAATCACTTCCCTTTGCTTTCTTTTCCTGTAAAAAAAGTTGGTCATTGGGCTAAACACTGCTCGCCAAAAAAACCAAAAGAAAAAGAACATAAAAGGGAACCAAAAAAATTATGGAAGCAGAAAATCAATCCTAATGATAATTCTTTAGGGAATCCAGATCTAGTTCAACATGAGAACAAAACATAGAGTTTAATCAGTAATAAATCAGAGGTAAATCTACTAACTAAAAACCAAATCACTTTGGATAAACAACCTAGTACTGATAAAGAAGTCAGAGTAGAATCTAGACAGGGGTAGGGACAACCTAAGGTGAAGGAGCTAGAAGCTACTAATAATACTACCAATTTGAAGGGTCCAAAATATTTATACCCTAGAAGAGCTGTAATTCCTCTTTCTGAAGAAGGAATTATCAAGGAACATGACCATAATGGTAATACTTCAGAAGATAGAGATGATGATTCATTATCACCTATTATTGTTCTGTGGAGTGAAGAAAGCTTGGAGAGAAACTTGAGCCTAGAGATAAAACTAGAAAACCAAGAAGATCCTTGGTCACAGGTAAAGAAAAATAAAAATTTAGGAAAAAAAGGTGACCAAAACAACAATAATTCAAGTGAATCTACTAAAAAACAAGAAAACCATAGTCAAGGGGGATTAAAAACTAGAAGACAACTCAAGGCTGATGTTGGCACTCCTAAAAGTAAAAAAGAAAGGGAATCACATAAGAAAAAAAGAGAGCAAGAAGAAAAATAGAATATAGCGGATGGTAAACAATGCACCATCCCTGAGATATGTTCTCCAAGTCTTTATTATGAATGTTATTTCATGGAATATAAGAGGGCTTAATAGCCTCCATAAATAGGATGTTCTTAGGAACATGGTTAGAGATAGAAAACCTGATATTTTACTGATTCAAGAAACTAAAATGACTAAAGATAAGGTAGAAAAAATGCATGTGTTTAAAGACTATGGGAGTATTTGAGGTGATTCTAATGGTGCTTTAGGTGGCATTGGGATTTTTTGGAATAATAAAAATATTGGGTGCAATTTAATTCTTAGTGAAAATAACATTTTAGTGGTCAAGATTACTTTCCTCAAGGAGAACTTCAGCTAGAACCTTATCAATATATATGCCCCTAACACTAGAGGAGGTAGATAGAAGTATATGTAAATACTAAAAGAAATCTGTAATCTTTACCAAGAAATTAGCTGGATGATCATGGGAGACTTTAATACTCCTCTTAAAAATGTGGAAAAAAGGGAGGGATTACCTCCCAGATTGATAGCAGATCTGATCTGATGAAATTCATCAATGAGGAAGCCTTATTAGATATTGAGCTAGAAGGCATTGACTATACTTAGTCAAATAGATGTATGGGGAAGGATTTGATCCAAGTGAGACTGGATAGAGCCCTCTTAATCCATGATTGGTTGTCTAGGTACTTTTGCACTCTTTCTAATGAACTCCGCATTGGTTCTGACCACTATCCTATATCCTTAAATATTAATCAGATCAAGGGTAGAAATAATATTCCTTTCAGATTTGAAAGAATGTGGCTAGCCCACCCTAATTTAAAAGAAAAGATTGAGGAATGGTGGAACTACACTATTGAAGGGGGAGCAATGTATAGAATGGCTAAGAAAATGAATACAATTAAAAGTAATCTAAAAACATGGAATAAGGAAGTGTTTGGCGATATCTTCCATCTGAAAGGGAATTTGCATAATGAAATTAAGGAAATTCAGGATTGTATCTAGGAGGGTCTTTTCGAGGAAACTAGAATTGAGGAAAACAAACTTCTAGCATATTATCATAACACTATTACCAAGGAGGAATCTTTCTAGCGATAGAGATCTAGAGCTCTTTGGCTTAAGGAAGGGGACAAAAACACAAGATTTTTCCATATGACGGCATTGAAACATAAATCTATTAATAGGATAATTAACCTCCAATCTAAAGGTAGAACTATAAGGAAGGAGGAAGATATCAGATTAGAAATGTTAAGATACTTCTTAGAGCTACTGGCTAAGGAAAATAATTTGAATAGATCTAATCAGGATAAAATTATCTCCTTCATTCCCAAGTTGGTTGATGATCCTTCTAAAAAAATGCTCCAATCTATCCCTTCAAACAAGGAAATCAGAAATGTTGTCTTCTCCTTTGAAGGAGAAAAATCTCCTGGCCCAGATGGCTTCCCTAGGCTATTTTTCCAGCAATTCTGGAATATTATTGGTTAAGATGTGCATGATGCTATCAAAGAATTATTTGGCACTAGATGTCTTCTCAGGGAACTAAATTCTACTTTATTGGTTCTTATTCCTAAAAAAATAGGACCTAACACTGTGGAAGAATTTAAACCTATCAGATTGTGCAATTCTTTATACAAGATTATTTCTAAAGTTATTACCTCTAGACTACTTCAATTGCTTCTGAATATTATTTCCCCTTAGCAAAATGGTTTTGTTCCTCGAAGACAAATCCTCGATTCTATTATCGTGGCTCATGAGAATATCCAATCTCTAGAAAAGGCAAAAAAATAGGGCTTCATGATGAAACTCGATCTATCTAAGGCTTATGACAGAGTCAATTGGCAATTTCTGCAGATGGTGTTGTCTTCATTTGGTTTTAACAAAGAGGTTATCAAAATCGTTATGAAACTTGTGAAACTATTTCTTCCTCTATCATTGTTAATGGGAGATCTTCTACTTTTTTTAAACCTACCAGAGGGCTAAGACAAGGAGATCCTATCTCTCCTATTCTCTTTGCTATACTTGCTGAGTGCCTAGGGAGGTATATCCATAAAATGGTGGAAAAATGTGAAATAAGTGGTATACAACCCTCTTCAGCTAGACTAATCTATTCTCATGATAAATTTGTGGATGATACTTTTATCATGGGAGAGTTGACTATCAAAGAAGCCATAAATCTGAAGAAAGGCCTTTCTATCTATACTGTGGCAACTAGCCAGCTAGTTAATTGAACTAAGAGTTCTATCTTCTTCATAAATAATCTAGAAGAAAGACAAAAGAAAATGTCAACTATTCTTGGTTGTACTATAGGGAAACTTCCTTCATCTTACTTGGGCTTACCTCTTTGTTCCAATCCACTGGAAAGCTTCTGGCATACTCTTCTAAATAGATATAACAATAAACTTGCTGGTTGGAAAGGGGCACTCCTCAGCAATGTGGGAAAGCTCCAATTACTAAAATATACTCTTTAGAATCTCCTAGTTTATGATATGAGCTTGTTTAAAATACCCTACAATTTTTCTATTGAAATTGAGAAAATCCAGAAAAGATTTCTTTGGTCAAGGGTTGAGGAAAAGAAAAGATTGAGCCTTGTTTCTTGGGATAAAGTTTGTATGCCTAAAAAGATGGGAGGTCTTAAGTTTAGAACCATTAAAAACATAAATAAATCCCTCATGGTGAAACAAATATGGGGGATTTATGGAGATAAAAAAGAATGGAACTGTATCATTAAAAGAAAATATCTTTTCCTCAATAATTCCTTGGAGGACTTTATAGG
Organism: Thuja plicata; assembly: GCA_018584345.1. Taxonomy (NCBI): domain Eukaryota; kingdom Viridiplantae; phylum Streptophyta; class Pinopsida; order Cupressales; family Cupressaceae; genus Thuja; species Thuja plicata. The sequence continues at coordinate 256,556 of MU224674.1, read as the reverse complement.
TGATGACAACATTACTAATGGCTCCTTCATTTGGAATAGTATCAAGTCTACCAAAGATATGATTGTCAAAGGAAAAAGAAGGAAGCTAGGAGGTGGAAGTAGAATCAATTTATAGGATGATGAATGGATCCACTGAGTGCCTCTGTCCAACAACCAAGAATGGAAGCAAATCATTGAGAGGTGCAAAGAATCTATTGGCACTAAAGCTATTGATTACTGGAAGGACAAAAATTGGAATAATTTGGGAGAAATTGATGTTAGATTTATTTCCCTCCAGCATGAATTGTAGACCTGGTATATTAAAGATAACCTCCAAGATTTGATTGTGTGGAATTCTACTTCTGATGGAAAGTACACTATGGCCTCCACTACTAAAATCCTCACTGAAAGAGAGGAAAGGCCTCCTTGTTCCTTTGTGTGGTATAAAATCTCATACCTAAAATAAATTTTTTCTACTGGCTCCTTATTCAAAATAAACTGCTGACTCTTGATAATCTTTCTAGGAGGGGTATCATTATTGTTAATATATGTAGTCTTTGTTTTGAAAATTCTAAATCTTGTGATCATATAATGCTCTATTTCCCATTATCTCATAAAGTATGGGATATCATCTTTATAAAATGGAATCTTTGCTGGTGTCTTCCTTCTATTTGGCATGATTTTGTTTCTTAATGGAGCTACCTACCTCAGAAATTTATAGACAAAGATCTCTCGTTCCCAATTCCTCCTCACTTTTGTTGGAGAATATGGAAAGAACGCAACAATAGAATCTTTAGAGAAAATCAGTCTAGCCCTGAAGTGGTAGGAAACCAAATTTGTAGGGCACTGGAAGAAAACTTCCTTTCTTCTAAATTAGAGTCTAACTATAGTAAGAGGGAACTATAGTAAGAGGGAAAGTGACAGAAATGACAGAGATCCAAATCCTATCAATCAAAGATCTCTGGCTACTTAGACTTTTCCCCCTGAAGACTAGGTTAAAGCTAATTTTGATGGGGCAACGAAGGGAAATCCAAGAACAGCTGGAGGAGGAGGCATAATAAGAGATCAGAATAGTAATTGTGTTCATTTGATTGCTTCTCCTCTGGGAACTCAATCTAACCATAGGGTTGAGGCTATGGAGGCTCTCAATGTTATTTTGTTGGTGGAGGAACTGGGCTATAAGAAAGTCTAGCTGGAGGGGGGCTCCTTAAATATTATTAATAATATTAGAGGAAAAAGTAAGGCATCTTGGAGAATTGATCATTTTATTTCTAAGATTAATTATGTGGCCTCAAAATTTACCTCCTTTTATGTCACTCATAATTATCGGGAAACTAACCAAGTGGCGGATAGTCTTGCCAATATTGGAGCTAAGAATGATGTCACTTGCAAGTGGCACAAGAATGCTAAAATTAATGATGAGGTTGGTTTATTTCTCAATTATGAATGGGTTAATCACAAGGTAGGTGAAGTTAATCAAATTACTCATTTTGATTAATGCTGATCTAATTTGGGGTACGGCGACGATGTCAAGCCATGTGAAGTGTCAAAATTATGATGAATTCCTTTAGCTACAAGCCTTCTGGGGTATCATTAATTACTCTATGTATTTGAATCTCTATATTCATTTTGGGATGAAAATTAGTATGAACCAGAACAGTGGGAGAGATTATATCAATACTGACGAGAATGAAGAAATGGGGGGAGATCTGAAGAGAGAAGAACCTGTAGTGTGTAAATGGAGGAATGAAAATAAGGTGTGGAGAAAGCTCAAGAAGGGTAAAGTTCACAGATACTTAAAGTGTCTCCATGGAAACAACAAGGAAGCAACAAAAGCTTTTGTTAATGGGTGGGAGAATGGGAAAGTGAACATTTTGGGCAAATCCTTAAAGCTTACTCTGGACCGCCTAGCTAAAATTATGGGTCTCCCTTTGGAGGGACTGCATTTTTCAAAAGACAAAAAGAGGGCAACAAAGGTTATGAAAATTTCACCGAGACTGATGAGGAGAGGGAAATGCTCGTGAAGGGTGATCTAGACTATGTCAATCTGTCAAACATTAAGTGCATATGGGCATTCATCATCAAGGCTATCACGGACTACTTCACCCTTGATGGAAAGTATTCAAAGGTCTATAACTACCATTTTGTTCTGGTTAACCATTTCTATCATGACATTAGGTTTTTCTTTCCCTACTATCTTTTAAGCTTGCTCAATCAGAGCATTATTGATCATAGAGTTAAATTTTCCCCTATTTTACATGAGGGTCTAATTCTATTGATTACAGACTATGTTAAAAACCATATCCCTGATCCCATTCCTAAGAGTATTGTGAATGCTAAGATGAAGAGTATGGAGGTGTCTACTGGTAAGAATCCTACCAGAGCTAAAGCTAAAAAAATCCATAAAGGCCCTATTGCTGCTGATATCTCTTTGTCAATTTATGATGACATTGAAGGGATGAGAACTAATGATGAACATGAAATCAAGACTTTTGAGGATGAGGGTTTCACTGGGAACCTAAGGAATATTGATGATTTGGAGATGAACACCATCATTACCAATGAGCATTTGGGTGGTAAAGGTGATATTGAGGATACCTAGAAGACAGAGAGCAACACACTAGATGAAATTACTAAAGAGGTGAGGAGGAGAAGAATCAAGAAATTTAGGAGTCTCATAGGGAGTTGGGGTACATTGATACCCACATTGATGACCATATTGTCAATAATGATGGTGAGGAGGATCAGAATCAAGAAATTCAAGAATCTCATAGGGAGTCAGGGTACATTGAGGAAACTGAGACATACAAGGGAAAAATTGAGAACAATGAGGAGAATACTATCCCTGAAGAGGATGCCAACAAAGGTGATAAGGATAACATAGCTAATGAGAATGAACAGTGTAGCCAAGATATCCTGAAAGGTGATTTTGAAGAGAAGAATGACCAGAACATGAGGAGCCTGGATGACGAACTCCATGAGAGAGAGGTCAATGTCAAAAGGGTGGCTACTCTCTCCTTCCTTCAAATGGCCAGAAATAAAGTTGAGAACATCTATAATATAGATAAATGGATTCAGGATGATATAAAGAAGATTCAAGCTAATTATAAGAACCTAGAAGAAAGAAATTCATTGCTGGAGGAATTGTGGACAAAATGAGCAATGATGCAATCATGTACCAGCAAGGGAATGAAATGTTTGATAAGGTAAACAATATAGACACTAATATTAGTACCATGGTTGATAACAGACTCTAAAAAATAAATGACAGGGTGAACAACAACAATGCTCTTCTCAAAAACCTTACTACTATCAGCAAAATGGGTATGAAAAATTTTGTGGACAACCTGAAATCCTTGTATACCCTTCTGGAAGGTAACTACAATGAAAAGGCAAGGAAGGAGGATGATGGTTCTCATTATACTCATATTTTGGGCCTAGGTACAAGGACCCACTCCAACACTAAAAGAAAACTGATGTCCAGATCAAAGATATCACTAAGCTACAGGACTCAATCCAGAGCATGGAACTACAGATGGTTGAAGTTTAGATGCTGGAAGATCAGATGGAAGTTGTTTAACTTCTATGCTGGAATGTTTTGGTTGGTGGAATTTTTTTGTCTCCTTTTTCTAGAAGCTTTTAGTAGTTCATTATTTTGTTGTTTTGTAATGTTCTCTACTGTTTAATCTAGGGTTTATCCCTCTTTTGGTTTTTTGTCATGTTTGACAGATTCTTTTTGTTTTAGTCCTTTCTTCTCTATCTTATTGGTTCTTTGTAAAGGGTTTTGGGGCCCCTTCAAAACCTTATGTTACCTTAATAAAAAACAATTGATCTGCTTCTCCTTTCAACAATTCCATTTTGTTGTGGTGTTCTCGATGTAGAAAATTGTCTTTTAATTCCATGCTCATTGCAATAGTTAGTGAATTCATCTAAAATAAATTCCCCTCATCTATCTGACCTTAAGAATTTCATTTTATTTTCAATTTGTTTTTCTACCATAGCCTTATACCATTTAAACATCTAGAATGCTTCTGATTTATCTTTTAAGAACATAACTGTCATCATTCTAGAGTAATCATCAACAAAGAAAATGAAATACCTATCTCCATAGTAACTCTTTGTCCTCATTGGTCCACATAGATCAGTATGGACTAATTATAGAATTGCATTAGATGTGTGGGTTTTTCTCTTGCAACTAAACTTTGTCAACTTACCTTTTTGACAGTTTTTGCACATGATATGCCCGGGCTTTGTCATGCTCGGTAATCCTCTAACATTCCTTTTATTGCTTATCTTTATCATGTTGTCAAAGTTCACATGACACAATATTTTGTGCCACAACCATATGTCTTCATTTCTAGCCATTAAACAAGTGGTGTTAGTGTCATCAAGATAGAAAAGGTTACCTTTTGACTACTCACTGGTTCTGATCAGCCTTCCTGATTCATTGAAGATCATTGCCTTCTTATTCTCAAATGCTACTCTGTGACCTATATTCTTTAGCTCTGAAACACTTAACAGATTATAATTCAACCCTTTTACCTAGTAAGAATTTTCACATTTGATCAGGTTATTCAACATTATAGTTCCTTTACCTTCAACTGGACAAGGTGTATCGTTACCCATTCTTACTGAACCACCATTATAGTATTCAAAAGTCTCAAACTTTTGTTTATCACTGGTCATATGGTGAGTGCAACCACTATCTATGATTGAGACATCATTCTTACTAACTTTAGATATGAGTTCAATTTCTACATACCTTTCTTCTTCATCATATAAATCATCCTTCATGGCTACAAATACCATCTCAATGTCTTCTTTTGATTCAGTGTCAGTGTCATTAGCTCTATTCTCAGCTAGGTAACAATCTTTCTTTCCTTTGTCCTTGTAGTCTCGGGTATCTCTTTTGTCAGATTGTCAATTACTTCGGTAATCTCTATTATCACCTCTGTCAAACTTCTTCTCATATGATTTTTCATGACTTCTGTCATGTTTTCTTCTATTTGGACATCTTGCAGAAAAGTGTCCAACCTATTTACAATTAAAACATACAAGTGGTAATTTACCTTTGTATCTACCTTTTTCTCTCTGCAATCTTATTGTCATTAGTGCTTCAATCTCATCAAGTCCTTGATCCTCATTATCACTTTCACTATCATTTCTAATAGCATGTCTATGACTTGAATTACTTATTTTCAAAGAATATTTGAATGCACATTCTATATATGGTAAGACACTATTATCAAATTTATTCATCTCAAATGAAATTAGTCTACCAATCAAACTATCTAGAGTAACTATATTTTTTGCAACTACTCTCATTTCTTGTATAGAAGAAACTCTAATAGCATATACAGGCAGTAAGGTTCTTAAGATTTTAATTACCAATGTCTCCTCTTCAAGTACACCTCTATCTCCTTAGATAGCATTGAATACCTCTTTGATTATGTAGCTATACTGAGTGATATTTTCTCCTTCTTTCATCCTTAGGTCATCAAACCTCCTTCTTAGGCTTTCTTCCTTGGCTCTTAGTACATTGACATCTCCTCCATGTACCAACTTCAACTTATCCCACATTTTCTTTGCAGAGGTGTGGGTTTTGACATCTTCAAACTCAACATTAGAGAGTGATGAGGCAAGTTCTATTGTCATGCAATTATGTTCATTCTTTTCTCTTAATTTCTCAAGAGTGTGAGGTCTTGTGGGAAACACATATTCAGTATCTAAGTATTGAACAACATCATTTCCAATACCTGATAGGTGGAGTCTTATTGTTCTTTTCCATGATGCAAAGTTTTCTTTATTCAACTTGGGCACATCTTGTCTATTCATCTTGTGATCTTTTTTTTTGAGTTGTTAAACTCACTTTCTAAGCACACAAGCTCTGATACCAATTGTTAGTAATAATTGAGAGGGGGGGCGAATCAGTGGCCTCAAAAGTATTAAAATTAATCAACTCAAAAAATTAGTACCACAATAGTAAGCCTCTAGTTATCTTCAGTCCTATAAGATGAATGCCTCCAAACATATTTATCAAATTACTAATGCTCGGAATGCTTTTTAAAACCTTATTCTCTATATTTACTGAATAGCAGTCTTTTAATTTACTGAAAAAGAATAAATTACTTAGAGTATACCGATCAATCCAGATTAGCTACGTGTAATAAAAAAACACTAAAGTAATGACTCATAAACACAATGAAACATGGATTTTTAATGTGGAAACCCTGTTAAGGGAAAAACCACTTGGGACCAGTAACCCAAAATTTTCACTCTTCTGAAGTGAGATCAGTGAAGAGCCAACCATGTTAAAGGTTACAAACACACTGTTATGTGTGACCTTGTTAAAGGATTTAAAAGATTAGTTTGTCACTTGATATCAGGCATCTCTATGCTACCTTCCTTGATCAAACACTCACTTGGCCTCCCAATAGGTATCTGGCATCTCATGCTATCTTCATGATCAAAATTTTTGATACTTCCTGGGATATATCTCAATATAGAAAATATTTTTAAATCCTACTTAGTTAAGAGACTTTATGAATCAATGGTTAAACTGAAATAGTATGATCTATTCACATATACAACTTATACTTGCAAATTTTCAGATCTATTGTAAGCTCATAAATCAATCTGATTAATATGTCCTTTTAATACCTTTGCTCCACTTTTGTTTTTCTCGGTGATGCTATGCTCTATTTCTCAGTGTCTATAGAAATATTTAGCTCTTTCCTTAGCTTGATTGATCAAGACTGTATGAAGTTGTTCTTCATCAGTTTCTCTCCAACATCCTCTTTTTCATTCACTCCCCTTTTTTCATAATGAATTAAGTTATCTATTTATAGACATGATATCACCATTTCTAGGTTCTTGATTTTCTTGATCTTGGCATGATCCACAATCTTAACCAATCTGATTTAAAGAAAAACTCTTGTTTTATCTCATAAAGATCTTCTTTCCAACTGGACAAAACAACTTTAAATCCTTTACTTATCTTTGGCTTTATCTTGTTGATGTAAACAATGATAACTACCAGTTAAGTCTATATTTAGCTCTGCTAGCTAGATATTTTTTTGTTTTTGAACTCTTGTTAATTTTGGTGTTTTAACTCTTTGATAGCTCTGGTCAACACTATAGTTCTCCTTGGGCTTCTTCATCGGTTTACACTAATTCTGGCTGTCAGTTATGCTTGTGATTCTGCTTGGAAGTAATGCTTGTCAGTTTCTTTGCTCGGGCATAACTGTGACTTGACTTTCAGTGATCTCTATCCATCGGGTTCCACTATCCGTCGGTGTTTGAAGTCAATTAGTGAATTCTTGTCTTTTATTTATTACTAAAAGAATAGTCCTTTTCTCTCTAATTCTCTAAAGTCTTTAACACTTTGATTATAACCGATTAGATTATATCAAGTTGACATCAATGAAAATACAATCCATTAACTAATGTAATGTCTTGCATTATCTTTCTGCATTTCAGTGATCAAATTAACATCTTCAAAAATTTAATCAGTTACATGTCATCAAACCTAACCTACATGATGGTTTTCACTAGCCAGTATATGCATAACTTACCCTAACATGACTAACCATTTTGAATAATAGGCAAAAATAGGTTTTGAAGGGACCTGAAACCCTGTACAAAGATAAAACTTTAGATAGAGCATTAATAATTCCCAAAACACAATAGAACAACCATAACAACAGGCCAAAAACCCCAAGAGACACAAAACATCTTAGCCAAAGAAAAGAACAAAACCCCAAAAATAAAAACACCCAAACTGCTGCACAAGATAAACCAATAGAAATTCACAGCAAACGGAAGAATAACTATCCTTTTGTCCCCTTCAAATGGGACCCCAGGGTCATAACATGACTAGCCATTAAATAAGTGATGTAATATTTTAGACAAGAAAAGGAATAAAATAGGCATAGGTAATAAAGAAAGAAACTTAGAAACTTTGATACATTTCAACATTAATTTAAAATACAAAGCTAAATTTAGCAAAGAGAGTAAATTAAATTTTAAAAGGATGAGACGTAACAAAGATAAGTGACAAAAGTATCTGTAATATAGAATTTCATGACTAAAGTTGAAGATGAAACATACGATTTGAAACTTTATGAAAGAAAACAAAATGATGAAATCCATTCTGTAAGATCTTTGTGCAAAGCTAAAAGGTAAAATATTACACAATCATATTATGACACAATTAAATGATATTAACGTGGATTGTAGTAATTTGATAACATCAATCTTACAAAAAAATTATTTTATTTTTGAATCCAGATAAATAGGTCTTCAAACAAATGGATTTGGTATTGCAGAAGTATTTTTTTATGTTTCTAAATTATAATCCATCATGAACATTTTATATTATAAACATTTTATTCTTTTTAGCCTATAAGACCTACCTTGTGAAAGCTTAGAAGTGGATTTCTTTCTATATGTCTTATGTCAATTCACAATTATTTTGCATTAGAATTATATATCAAGTTAAATTTTATAATCTTGACTTTATCGTAGCTCTTGTAATATAAGATACCTTCCCAATACAACTTTACCCTTAGTGAAATAGACTATTTCTCCTTTGTGGGGATGGGGAATGGGATTATTAATAACAGTAAAAAGATGAGATTGTTTTTAAATTTAAAGTTTTTTAAATAGAATGGGAAGAAGTTGAAGAACACATAGATAACAGGGCAAGAGGAAAACACATCCTACATGCAGTAAGATTTAAAATAAACTCATACAATGTTGGAACATGATTGGCTTGCCATTGTATACTTCCACATATATATCTTCCTCGAGTTACTAGTCATTATCAGTATAATTAGTGCTGAGATGTACTTTTAGTCTTTGGTGGGGTTCATATAGAAACAGATGATGAACTAGGGATCTAATGATGAACATTGAGATACAGAGTTAGATTGGCAACTCTAAACACTATGTTGGTTCATCTCTCTATCATCTCTAAGTGGCTTAAATTATGCATTACAAAGTTCCTGCCTAAGGCATGTGAAAAGAGGAGAGAACAACATTTTCATGTAGGTGTTGGAGGTTGCAATTGAAATGAATACAAGAGATCAATAGGAAATTATGATAGTGTACCAAAGGGATAGAAGACTCCTTTACAATAGTCATCCTTTCTTGAAATCCAATTCTCATAATTTATTCTAATTCGAATGACACAAATTTTTCATGTAACCACCCAGACTTTAAACATTTGTATCAATGTTTCCAGAATCCTTTAGTGTATCTAGAGCTAGGGGAGAAAATAAGTTTGGTATGCTCAAGAGAAATCTTATATTTCAGGCTCAGGGGTTTTTTTAACATTCTCAAATTAAGGAAATATGTTTTCAACCCGCTCAACCATTGAAGTGAGAATAGTGAGCCTAAGAGAACCCTATCTTTCAAACTCTTTCCAGGTATCAAAATTTTATCCTGAATTTGATTTTTACAGAATATAGAAAATTAGATATCCAAAGAAAAAGACTGCCCAAATTTTTTTTGTTAATGCATTATATCGAACCAACAATACTTCACAAAATAAAAAAACTCACAACACATGGGATATTTATGTTTAGGGTATTCCATATACATGAGATTAATAAGCTAGCATCTCACAGAAACAAAAAATTCCAAAAGCAAAAGAATAGGATTCTCTGGGAGAGAATTCTAATGTTTACGCTCAGTTTTTTAATACACAAGGAACCATATTTCAGCAACTCTAGAAACATAAAAACTTCAAAACTAGAAAATAACAGAATTGCTTGAAAAGGATTATAATTAAAAGTTAGAGAAAGAATGCTCAACACTAAACATATATCACATAAAAATACATGTTTAGACTAAATTAGCAAGGAAAGATTGAAAACTCACTATAAATAAAAGGAAATTGCACTTCCTCCTAATGAAATTGTTATCAAACATGTAAAGTCCATAGAAAAATAATAGAACATTAATAGATAATAGTTAGTGCGTATAGTTAAAAGTAATCATGGTCATCTAAAATACATGCAAAATCACATCCAATACCCTAGAACTATGAGTTAATCAAGTATAAAATAGTATTTCTGACCATATTGTTTCCCGCCAGCTAATCACACCCCTGCAAAGATGAAATAATATCAAATTTGTTGCATGGAATTGAGCATGGATCTGGCCATAAGATTTTTATGGGCACAACTATTAAAAATATTTGGAAACTTAAAAATAAATCAAAATAAGATGGAGAAACAATCTATGCTTTTTTATAGGGAAGAACAAAGAAAAATTTGAAAATAAAGAAATGTTTGAAAACATGCATGAAAGTTTCTTGGTGCAGGAGCACCTCTTAGCACATGAAATTTTTTGAAGATTTATGAAACTCGATACATCTAGTGCAACCTTGGCCCTAAGGAATCCAAGGCATCTTGTAAATTAGGTGTTAGAGTTTGTAAATCTTTTAGATCCAATTGTAAGACCTAGTTACAATTTTGGCCACTTATAAGCCACTTGGTACACTATGGTCATGGGATCAATAAATGTTTGTTTATAGGATATTTAAGTGTCTTAGGATGGTTTTAAAATAAGATAGGTTCCTTAACAGGGGCTTAAGTTGTCTTAATGAGTCATATTGCACATTAGTTGCAAAATTGCAAAAGTTGCTTAATTGCAACTTTGCTTAATGTTAGCAACTTTTCAAAAAGTTGTTGTAATCCTGCCCCAATGGATAATTGGCTCAAAAATGTTTTAAAATAATTGGGGATGGCCTTCATATCCCTCATAGGTGGGTGGAAGGTGAGACATGTAATTTTGGCTCTTAATCAATAAAGAAAACCCCATTTTTCTGCATTTTCACTGTTATAGGGAGTTGTATGGACAAGTACGGTCACAAAGTTGCATGAGACAAACTTGATCAAATTCCTTGGTCTCTTTTATTTCAAATGCAACTGGCCTAGTGAGAAGATTTTATCCCTAACTCTAGATATCAAGATTTTTGTCTCTGCAACATAGTTTTGAGTCAATTTCTGAGGGTTTCAGTTGTTTTCTAGTTTGGAAGATTTTCCACCACTGAAATTGCATAAATTCTAGTGGAAATCTTATTTTTAGTATGATTTCTATGATTATAAAAGTATTTTTCATGTTGGTGTAGGGAGATGGCCATTTGAACAAGCCCTAGGTGTATATCTCTATGTATCCACCAATTCTGCAAGTGCACATTAGTGCATAACTCTTGAACAGTCAAGCACCAAAGCCTAAAAATAAGGATTTAGTGTTGCTTAGACATCCTATAGACATTCCAATTGGAATCAGAAGGATTGACCATTGTCCCTTATTACTTCGTTCTTTAATGGAGGCCTAATTAACCCTCTAGCCCAAATTGAAAACCTTGAATCTAGACCCTATAATGAACCATCAATCCTTGGTGCTCCTAGCTTAGATGTAACTTTTTAAAGGGTATTTGAATCTACTATTCAATCTATATGTCCTTTGGAGCTTTCCAAAATTATCTTTACTGTACTTCATGGACAAGGCTACAAGCCTTAGACTAGATAGTCTAGCAATTCCATTCAAAAACCCCAATCAACTTAATTGTATGCATATGTAAAGCCTATATTGTTACCCTCATGATTTCTAAGACCCCCACTTACCTTTGTGTGGAATTTTAAGCCTTGTGGCCATATTGGCAATTAGGCTTTTGTCTTGAATCCTAGTGAATCCATCCAAGATGTGCCCATCTCAGTTATCTTCCATTTATGGTTTCATGGGGAACAATGTGATTATGTTTTGTACTAGTTTGTAAAGGTGTGAATGTCAGGGCTTGTCACTTATAAGGAGTTAGGAATCTAGTGATTGGGTTAGTATGCCATGGCCACTTGCATCATTTCCCTTCAATAACAAAATAGGAATGGTGCCATAACATGTTGACAATATGGAAGCACAAATAAGGCAATGATATGTTTTAAGAGTGCCACCTTGCATGAGCCCACATGTATGAAAATTGGGGAAGCAAAGAATAAGCATGTAAAATATCTCACAGGATGCCACATTCCCTAGGACCATTATAATCTACATGATTCTTGCACTCTATGGATGGGAAGCTATAAGCCGCTTCCTGGGACTTCCTCTTCATGGATTCTCTCAAGTGTAATGGTTTATAGAAGTGTGTCACATTTTGATCACACATTTTTGGCACCCACTATGGGTTTGATGCCCCTGATTTTCCTTCATTTTATTCCCATTATTTTCTTTACATGGTTTTTTTATTGAAGTTTTCAAGGCTAACCCTTGTGCAGGTTGAGTTGAAGACAAAATCCTTAGTTTTTTTTGAAGATTTGATCATATCTCACAAACGGCTTGGATTTTTGGTCTGAATTTTTCACTACAAGTTAGAGATGGTTCAGGTGTGTCCCAGTACAAAAATCATATTTTCTCGATGATTTTTCTGTGAGTTATAATTTGTTTATGATTTTTCATGAAAATTCACTTCTGGTCACAAATCAACATATTTTTCAGAAACACTTACATTTTTAGAAATATTTGGAAATTCTACAAGGGGTCTATTCTTTGTGATTTTAGTTTTGATGAAATATAATAGCTTAAAAATCCAATCTTTGAAAACTAGTCTGTTGTGGTAAATTGAGTCCCTAGGAGACAAATTAGGGAATATTTCTAATTTTTTTATATTTTTGGAAAGATCTCATATTTGTAGAAGGGGTATCTTATTTGCATTTCTAATTTTGGAGCTGAAATTATAGAGAAAAAATTAGATCTCGTTGAGTAGGTCCAAAGCAAAACAATAAATTTTTTGATAAGCTTGCACCTTATTTTCAGCTTTATTTCATTGCATCATGCATTTTAGGGTTGTTGATTGGGTTTTATTGCAGAGTTTTGATCTTTTATTTGCTTCCTAACAAGTGGTGTTGCAGGGTTATTTCTTTCATTTTCATATCTTTTGTACCCTAATTTGTGGTTTTGTAGGATTTGTTTGCCCAAGGAATTACATTGCTAAGACTAATAAATTTTGGAAATTACGTTGGAGGTATGTAACTAGATCTTGTATGTCTTTGCTATCAAAAATCATTTTTCATAGGAACATATCTTAATTAGTTATCTTTTAGTAAATGAACATGTGCTTGATGTGTTTTAGAGACACTGTGGAGTAGGAGAGTATGCTCTTTTATTTATGGAAAATAAAAAATCTTTACCTTCATTAGCTATCCATTTATTTCTTCCATTTACCTTTAGAGGGCCTGCCATGGGAGAAATCTTTTGGGAACAACCCAAGTGCGGAACAAGTGGACCTGGCTACTCCATCCCACTATAATAAAAAGCTTCTTTCAATCCAAAGAGAGGGGAGACTTGACTATTTTGTATTCCTCATGCCTCTTCATATGTACGGCCTAGTTTCCTCAATCTTGCTAAGAAAGACTACACTTGATTGGGTGCTTATAGGGCCATGTTAGTCTCAATCTTATTTACAAGACTACAATGGGAGTGATGACATTAAGTTTTTCCACTAGTATACTTAAAGTGAAAAATATGATAAAGGTCATCGATATAGGCATAACCGAAGGACATCAAGCATACTTGACAAGATGATAATGTCTATCATGAAAATGCCAAGTATAGAATTTCCCGATGAACACTGACAAGTGTTGAAACCGACGACAAAGCATAAAGGACTTAATCAACAGTATAGTTTTATGAACATCACAGACAAAGCAGAAAAGGAAGGAACCTGATGAACAATTCAATTAAGGGACACTGATGAAATAGAAAACTGACAGAGCAAAGAATGAAAGAAAATTGACAGACTGACAGAGCAGCCCAACAATCAGAATTGACAGTTAGCTACAAAACCCGCAAAAACTGGATCTGACTTTACACGTCTGATAAAAAATTGTAATTCTATTTATAGAGTTTTTATTTTCTAAAAAAATTTAATTGAGGGTCAAGCAAGCATATTGTAAATGTTTTAAATCATCCTAACGGATCTAAAACATAACTAACTAAAGATCAAGGTCAAGTTGTAAACCTTGGATCTAGAGTTAATTTGAAAAGTGTGAATCGGGAACAGACCAAGAAACTAGTATAAATAGATGTTCAATCATTTGTAATAGATGACATGAAGTAACTTGGAAAAATGATTGTAGCCATGGAGAGCATCTAAACAAAATAAGATAATTCATGCAAAGTACAGAAATAGATTATATCAGTTATCAAGAACACAGACAAGGCCACCGACGAGAAGAGACAAGGTATTATTCAAATCACTCAAGGTGATTACCTATACATTGTAAGCTTTAAAGGATTTTTTATCAGCAATTAGAGATTGCACATACTATCAGATCAACATTTATATTGTAGTTGCATTCTAACAAGTGCATTACATCAGAAATCCTTTTGTAGAAGGTGGACTTAACAGTTCTTTGATAAATCTCTTAACATAGTGCACACCTAACGGTTTTGCTAAAGCTTCAAATGAAGTAGATCCTAACAGGTCTCCACTATAATAATCCTAAAAGGGTATATTATAAGAAGTGATCAAATTGTAAGCCTTAACCAGCTCCGTTCTTATCTGCAGATAGTGAAGTTTTGTGGGTAGACATCCCCACCGCAGTTTTTACTTCCTAACAGGAATTTGCTATGATATCATATCATATCATGTGTTATGTGTTATTTAATTTCATGTATATTTCTTGAATTTTTACACATGCAAAGAACTTATATTATGATTTCACATATATAAAGAAAGATAAATAGATAGATAGGAATATACAAATCTGATGACACAAAGGTTAATGGGCCAACCACATAAAAAGTTTTAGAGGTACCGATTCACCCCTCCCTTCTTAGTACATCATTCCAATAATTCCAAAAATTGGTATCAGAGCTAAGTCTCTTTCTTGAAAAGCTTAAAGACTTAAGAGAAAAGATCAACACAATGGAAAATTATAGACTGGACAAGACTATTGAGAATGAGCAATTACAAATTCAGATTTACTATGAGCAGTACAAGGAGGCAAGAGTAAGCATGAGAAAGTTTATTGATGAAAGAAAGATCATGGAAACTAGGCTTAATGAAAAATATTATCAAGAAGAGGAGATCCCAGATTACTTCAACACAACTAGATCATCAACAAGCAAAGCATTAGACACATCAGTAGAGGAGATAATAAGTCTACAAGAAGTCAATATACATCTGATAGAGAAAATCAAAATGCTGCAAATTGGTCAAGAGACCCAGATGGTAAAAATGATTTATGTCATGAATGATTAAAGAAAAGTTGAATCAGAGAGCACATTGGCTATTGATGATAGGAGGAAAATTACAAAGAAGCTACAAGAAAAAGAATCAAAGATTCAAAGACTTACTGATCATAACCATGAGATTACCAACTAGATTACTCTTATGAGTCAAGAGGCAAATAGATTAAATAATAAACTCATTGAAAGAGTACAGATCATCGGTGAGATAAGGGAAGAGAATGAGAAGCTAAAGCATGAATTCAGAATTCAGAAAGCTGAAGATATCAACAAAATAATGGATGATTTCCTTGATGGACAAAGAAGAGTCAAGAACTACACAGGAATAGGGTACACCAAAAATGGAGAATCATCTAATCAATCAGATCAAAGGAATGTTTATGCAACTACAAGAACCAATAATCTATCTTGCAATCACTGTGGAAAACTTGGCCACACCTCAAACATTTGCAGAAACAAAATGAAAGGTATTCCTCAATAAAAATCTACTTTCATTGGTAATTGTTATAAATGTCACAAGAAAGGACACAAGGCATTTGAATGCATATCCAAGGTGGAAAATCCAAAGAAGGAAACCTACATGGAAAAATACTGTCTTACCTGCAAAATAAATGGACATACACATCAGGAGTGCTGGAAAAAGAACAAGAAAGCATGGACACCAAAAGAACCTGATAATGGCTACAAACTGACAAGAGTTGGTAACTCATATGTTTGGGACTATAACACATGGGTAAATTGCACAGCATGTGGAAGGTTTGGTCATATATCTGCCAACTATATGATAAAATGGACTAGAAGACCAAGAGGATAGTTCAATCCAGGTATGGCATGTTTACAATGTCATAAGGTTGGACATGTGATAAAAGATTGTAAAGACTGACTGACAGAAAAAAACACTTATCCCAATGGAAACACCATTGATGACATCAAGAAGATGAGAAACAAGATGTGGGTGAAAGCTACAAACACTGAAGGTGCTAGAACAAGTAATGCAAATGATGACGCCCCATCTAATGGATTTGGTGGCATCACCATTTCCAACTAAGTTGCACAAGTAATTATGGAACTGAATTATGACAAGTTATATTATGCATTGGTTCCATCACATATTGATCATATAGACAAATTAGCATTATTAAAGATGCAATATATTGTTACTTGTAATATTATTGAGAAACAACCATCGGTTAATGGGTACAAATTAGTATCGGTGAACACACACTGAAAAGTTTACATTACTTACCGAAATGTATCGGTCATTACACAAAAGCCAATTCACTAGGTGTAAACTGATGGATATTGATGATCCTTGACTCGATAGAAGTTTTCATCACCATTTTACCAACAATCATCGGTGAATTCACCAAAGCTGTTAACAACCCTGACACTTTTCGCCTACACCAAAGATGTTATTTATGCCTCAATTGATGAACTCATTCTTTGTATACCGATGAGTTGTTGGGAATTAATGACAACTTAGGGCATAAGAGTTATAAAAGCATGACGAAAGAGCTCATTTTTCACCTGTGATTTTTAAGAAATGAAGTAGAGCTAAGCAGAGCGATTGAAGAGCAGATTGAAGTGCAACCTCAGCAAGATTTAAACACAACTCAAAGGATTCACGAGCAATCACAGAGATTCAATAAGTACCTACATTCACCAACCACACTGTTTAAATTATGGAAATCCCTAAATTTTTAAATACGATGGCATCTACTTGAAGAATTGAAAAATTGAAAGAGGATAAGAAGAGAACGATCAATCTTATCAGCAACAACACTTGTGTTGAACCTAAATACAAGTTGCACCTAGAAATTACATCACAACCTGATGATTCTGGAGCATTCTCCAGAATCCCACCTAGGGTTTTGCTGGTAGAGGATGTAAGGTCCTATATACATTGCAATATCTTAGAATTAGGAGATCTGGACCTAGAAAATTCCTATAAGGAACTATGTGATGAAGCTGGAAACCTGAAAGAAGAGCACAAGCATCTGGAAGTGAAAGGTCTCACGAATGCATTACACTTTCCTAGGGTTTTTAAAACTGAATGGATATGAATAGTTCTCACCAGAATGCATAACCAGACATTATGGCTTAGTGAGCCAAAATGAATAACAAATGATGTTATTCATGCTGTTATTGGATATCCCACAATTGAAAAGCCACAAGCTCACAAGCACCCATCCTTGAAGGAAGTGGAAAAGCTAACTGGTGCAAAATCAGACAAGAGAGGTCTCAAGGTAAGCACTATCACTGATGAGGAACTCAATTTTGGTGCATGTGTGGTAGGATACAAAATATTTCAGGCCAACAGAATGAATGGCATAGCAAGCATTACTATGAATACAACCTAAAAAATCATAAAACTAGGAAAGAAGATGGATCTTGCAAAGATTTTGTTGAATCAACTCTAGGAGAACATGAACACCATAAGATCTTCAAGGACAAACACTTGTAAGTTTGGTTCCCTCATTATGTGCATATTCTTTTACTTTGAAGAATATTTTCCTTCCATAGGATAAGTAGTATGGGACACAAGAAAACCTATAACCATACATATATGTGAGCATATAGAGTCACTAGGAATAGATTTTGATGACCTAATGAATGAGTATTTCAAAGGCATTAAGGAAATGATGCAAGCTAGAACAAGGATACCTGAGAGTTTTATAGAAGAACACAAAGAGGACATATGTTTTATGGTAGATATTGATTTTACCTATATCAAACCAGTAGTACCTAGGAAATCTTGGATATCACCATTAGAATATGATATCAAAACATGACAAGCTACTAAGTGCATCAAGACACTATTGAATGAACCAATGGACAAAAAGAAAGCAAGATTTGGCACTTATGAAGAAGCCAAACCATAGATCAAGATAGATCTTGTTGTCAAGAAAATTGTAAACAAGAAGAATAAGATAATAAAAGTCTTAACCAAGAAATTTGCAATTACTAAAGAAGGTGAAGAGGAAATAGAAGGTAAGGAGGAAAAAACTGAGGGCCAGTCACCTATCAATGAAGATACAGGAAAGAATCACTCAGAGGGTACACAGTCAAATTCACCACCTCCTCCTCCACCTAAGAAAGAAATAAATATAGCCGCTTCAAGAACAAGAATCAAAACTGCAAAGGAACCAACTCCTTCACCACTTAAGAAAGAAAAAGTGAGAACCTACAAGAGAAAAATGGTCTCACCAAAGGATAAATAGACCAAAAGGAGGAAATGGGTTTGAACAAAAGAGGATCTAGATGACTCAGCTATGGATAAAGATGACATAGATGTGCAAAAAGGGAAAAAACCCTTAATTGCAAAAACATTTGATGAAATATGTAAGAACATTTCAGAATCACCATCTATTTCTGATCCTAACATTACGAAATGGTTAAAATTTGATCCAAAGGATCAAAACAAGATAGAAGAAGCTATTATAGCTAAAATGTGCAAACACCATTATGTTCCACTACAATTATCAGAATATGATGTTCCCAAGGAACTATCAACAAGATTATCTGCAAGATGGACATTTGCACTACATTAGGAAAAAGAGATAAGAGAAAGAGTACTTGTTACTCTTTTGTCTTTTGATTCAAAGAAGGAAGAGATAAGTGAAATGATGAAAAAGTATGAAAAGGAGTTCTCACCCAAAATGAGAGCATACAAGTTTCTCAAGGGGAAGCTAATTGAGCTAGATCAAGACAACATTAAGAAGTGGAGAAAGATACTTAAAAATCCCTTTAAGGAAGCTAACTCAGAGAAGGAAAACATCATCATTAAGGATGCAAAAGATGACTCATCAGTTGAATTGGATAGAGAAGAGAGTGAGACAGTAGGCCACAAGCATACTGAAGTTGTAGATGAGGAATGGCCCAACACTACTCTTGACAAAAATTAGAGTGAGGAAAGCCAAATTCCACCAAGTCCAAATCATATTGATTTGAGTAATGAAGAAGAGGTTACCAAAGAAGAATTGACAATAAAAGGTAACATAACTGAATATATCAATGATGAAACATGGTTGGATAACATCGTCAATGACATTACAGGAAAAAACCCTTCACAAGAGGTACAAAAAGATGAAGATATCAATATTGCACAGGGTAATACTGATGGACAGGATACACCTACTGGCATTATAGAGGTCAATGCACCGACCAACATGAAAATTTTGATACAAGCTATTGATATTGAATCAAGTCAGGAGAAATCATCTATGAAAGATGATGATATACCCAAAGACATGGGTAATGATGAAATTAAAGATGCATTAGACACTCAAAAAGATACAGATACAAAGATGAAGGATGCAATTGACACTCAGCAAAAGGTGTCTACTGAAAAAGACAAAGGAGAAGATACTAAAACTGATGAAACATTAAGAAAGGATGAAGAGAAAGAAAAGAGTGAAGAAGTTAAGCAAGATGAGAGCATGAGAGAAAAGGAAGATAAATCTGTTGATACACCCAAGGCCAATGAAGAGACATCTTCACAAAACAACCTAGTGGACTTTGAATAGAAGCAACAAGATGCTTCATCTTCTTGACCTTCACCAACAAAATCAATCCAATCTCAAGGTCTACAAATGGTAGTTCACCAATATGTGTCCCAGCCAAAGAAGAAGAAGAAGAATGCAATGAAGAAAGACATATTGATAGTAACACTTGATGAGGTAATTGAAATACCCAAGTGGGATGTATCTACTTTAGATACTAAAGCACTTCAAAATTTTGGAGTGATGTGTAAGAGAAAAGAAATTCAAGATAAAATGAAAAGGCGCATAGGGAAGCCCAAGCACTTGATAAAGCTAGGGTCATACTCCATCAACTTGTCCTGGATATCAAAGTTGAAAATGACATATCAGTCATGGAACAAATTGTAATTCTCACCGACGCCATCACCAATCAAAATGTAGATGCAGAGAAGGAAATGGAAGAATAGGAAGAGATGAAGTATCAACACAAACGCATTGAGAAGATCAACCAAGATGTGGTAGAGAACAAGGTAAATCTCTCTAAAATAATAAGTCAATTAGAACCTATGATTGCTGAAGCTATTACCTTAGTTTAGAAATTGTGTACACTAGAAAATTTTACAAAAGAAAATAGTGAAAAGTTCTCCCAACTAGATTCAGATCTGACAGCTAGTGCACTAAGTTTAACCTCTGATGAAAACACAATAAAGTTGCATCATGACAAGATCATAGAGGTATATAGATTGAGACAAGAGATATGGGATGCAGAGACATAGTTTAGAAAAGAGGTTACTGAGATACAGGCTCACATTTTTCCAAACATCACCACTCTACAACAACACATAACAGATGCAAGAAATCTGATCTCAACCCCGGAGATGTTTTTAGTAGACAAGATCTATGACATGCATGTGAGAATATTACTTGAGCACATGGCTCTTGAGAATTTGAAGGAGAAATGGGAGAAGATGATGGAGGAAATCAAAGCCTCACACTCTCACATTTTTGATAAGTTGTAAGTACCTTTGCCCTCATTATCAAAAAAGGAGGAATGTATAGTACATATGTACAATATACTACTTTAGAAGAAAGGAGATAATGATATGTATAATGTATGTACAGAAATGATATATATGCACAATATATCAGAAAAAGGAAATAAAAAAGAGAATTCAATTATATGTACATAAACTTACACTTACCAACATATGTATAGGGGGATTCATTTCAGGACTAAGGAAGAAGTATATAAAGGTGTACATACTAATACATCAAGTATGTTCCACATATCAATCTTTGATACTAATGTCAAAGGGGGAGATTGATAACATTAAGTTTTTCCATTAGTATACTTAAAGTGAAAAACATGATAAAGGTCATCAGTATAGGCATAACCAATGGACAACAAGCATACCCGACGAGATGACAATGCCTATTGTGAAAATGCTAAGTATAGAATTGCTCGACGAACACTGACAAGTGTTGAAACCGACAAAAAAACATAAAGGACATAATTGATGGTATAATTTTATGAACATCACCGACAGAGAAGAAAAGGAAGGAACCTGATGAATAATTCAATTAATGGAAACTGATGAAATAGAAAATTGATAGAGCAAAGAATGAAAGAAAACTGACATACTGACAGAGTAGCTCGACCATTAGAACCGACAGTCAGCTACAGAACCCGTAAAAAGTGGATCTGACTTTACATGTCAGATAAAACATTGTAATTCTATTTGTAGATTTTTTATTTGTTTTAAAACTTTAGTTGAGGGTCAAGCAAGCATATTGTAAGTGTTTTAAAGCATCATAACAAATCTAAAACATAACTATCTAAAGATCAAGGTCAAGTTGTAAACCTTGGATCTAGAGTTAATTTGAAAAGCGTGAATCAAGAATAGACCAAGAAACTAGTATAAATAGATGCTCAATCATTTGTAATAGATGACATGAAGTAACTTGGAAAAATGATTGGAGCCATGGAGATCATCTAAGAAGAAGAAGAGAATTCATGCAAAGTACAAAAATAGACTATATTAGTTATCAAGAACACATACAAGGCTACCGATGAGCAAAAACAAGGTATTATTCAAATCACTCAAGGTGATTACATATACATTTTAAGCTTTACAGGATCTATTATTAGCAATTAGAAATTATACATACTATCAGATCAACATTTATATTGTAGTTGCATTCTAACAAGTGCATCACATTAAAAATCCTTTTGTAGAAGGTGGACTTAATAGGTCTTTGATAAATCTCTTAATAGAGTTCACACCTAACGATGTTGCTAAAGCTTCAAATGAAGTAGATCCTAACAGGTCTCCACTATAATACTCCTAACAGGGTAGATCATCAGAAGTGATCAAATTGTAAGCCTTAACCAGCTCCCTTCTTTTCTGCTAATAGAGAAGTTTTGTGGGTAGACATCCCCACCACATTTTTTACTTCCTAACAGGAGTCATCTATGATATCATATCATGTGTTATGTGTTATTTACTTTCATGTATGTTTCTTGAATGTTTACACATGAAAAGAACTTATATTATGATTTCACATACATAAAGAAAGATAAACGGATAGATAGGATATACAAATATGATAACACAAAGGTTAATGGGCCAACCACATAAAAAGTTTTAAAGGTACTAAATCACCCATCCCCTCTCAGTACATCATTCCAATAATTCCAACAGGGAGTACATTCAACTTGTATAGGGTCGAGAGGTCTTAATATTGCTTGCGAGACTATGCATTTTTAATTCTTGTAGGGCTATAGGCCTCAATTTTGATTGCAAAACTACAAGTGATTGTCATGAATGAATGTACTTACTAGATGATTTTAGATAGAAGCTACCTATCTCACCTTTGAAAGTATCATAATCTTTTTGCAAGGACCAATCCAAGTGGTTTCCCGAATTTCCCTAAGATTTTTACACTCACCATTTGTATTCCCAAGGGCATAGTCCTGGAAAAAGCCAACATCACTTTGTGTGAGGCATAGTAATATCTAGTGTGGGAAAATATTTTGATACTTAGCCAAATTTCCCTTAGGTAGCTTGTGTCTCATGTGTCTTCGATAATGTTAAGACCCATGGAAATCATTTGAACATACACAGGATGGTACTATTCATAGGATTTTTTTTCTTTGAGACCTCACAAATGCTTGCATCATGCAAGGTTGCTTTGTCCCTTGCCCTATTGTTTGAAGACTATTCTACATGTCACATTTTCTTTGAAAACTTGATTTTGAACTTCAAACTTCTTGTTACAACTGAAGTTGCTTACTGTCACAAATTGATAATCAGTCAAAACAAGGTTTTTGAGTAAAAAATTTGGTCTTTTTATGTTTGTTGTCTATGTTTCACCTGTAGTTGTGAGAAATATCGTATGATAGTCTACAACATCATCTACCTTCAGGAGAAATATCATCTCCTAGCAGTATTAAACATCATCATATGTCATAAAGAAATATCATCTTATCTTGAAATATCATCTGGCTTTACTGTGGTTTGTCACCCAGTTTCTAATTCGAGTGGGTTTGGCCTTCAATTTACTCTTAGCTAGTTTAGGAAGTTTATAATTGACTATTTATGGTCTCTTGGTCTTAAAATAGTAGGTTAGGGACTATTTTTAGCCTAAAAGGATCACCTAGATATCTTGGTTATATTCTTGATTAGTAAATTTTTTCACTTGTCTATCTATTTTGGCTATCTTTATCTTGTCATTATCTCTTGAATTGAG
Source organism: Thuja plicata (assembly GCA_018584345.1). Classification (NCBI taxonomy): domain Eukaryota; kingdom Viridiplantae; phylum Streptophyta; class Pinopsida; order Cupressales; family Cupressaceae; genus Thuja; species Thuja plicata. Next base: position 233,091 of record MU224674.1, on the reverse strand, counting down.
TCACAAGTGTTGTACACAAGGATCTTACCTGCAGCTTGGGCACTTTGTGGTAAGTCATCTTGATCTTATGTTACTCTCTTTTACTTTTTGACAAGTGAACACTTTTCTCTTCTAGGGTGGACATCAAGTTGTCTTGTGTCATCTTAATTATCTCTTTACATTCTCATTCATGCCAGTAACAACTAGATATCAGATTGATCAAGGAAATAAATCTTCAATTAGATTTGAAAAATTACCTTTTCCTACTAGGTGTCAGCATCATCAAGGCAAAGAACCTCAAATTACCTTTGAAAAAGAAGAGAATAGTACCAAAGTTTGGTTTGATCCTTTTGGGAGCACCTTTGATAGTACCTGTGAGACACCTCTTGCCCCATCAAGATCTAAAAATAGTTTATCTCTCACCATGTCTAGTGCAGGAGCACCTAGGAAAACTCCCAATTCTTAGTCCAATTTTGGCTTGTAACTCACTCTATCCAAGTCAATTACTTTAATTTTGACCTTGAAAGGTATTTCTTTGTATGTGACTAGATGTATTAGTAGTTAGTACTAAATCCAATCTAGTTAGGTTAGTTTGGTTTCTAAGTAGTTAGTCCTTAGTATAGGCCTAAAATGGGAAATATGGTCTCAAGGTGTCCTAGACCTAATAAAGGTGTGAAAAGTTCCTAGAAAGGCCTTAATGTTGTTAATTAATTGAATTACATAGGTTATATGTCACGGAAGTTAGTTTGCATCATTAATGCAAAAGATACTAAAATGTTGTCATGACAACATTTGCAATTTTTGCAAATGTTGCATGCAACAATGACAACTTTGGATTCCCTTCAAAGTAGGAATGGGAATTGAATGAAAGTGACCTAGAAACATGAAGGAGGCATCTTAAGATAACTTGTGGCTCATTTCCTGAGGTAGAGAGGTGATGTAACAAGTTTTTGAAAGTGAATGAAAGGATAGTGTTCTGGTTTTCTGTAACAGTTGAGTTATTTGGATGTTAATAGTGTTTTAATATATTAAGCTTGATATAGTATTGGATCTGTGTAGTAGGAATGGATATAATACTTTTCCATTCAATGATCAAGTTTTTTTGAGTTGATTAGTTAGACTTAGTAAATTGTTTAGGAATTAGTGTAGTTGCTGGTCCAGTTTAGGTGAATTTTGGTTTCATGACTCCCCCATAGAATCCAACCATGGAAAACTTTAAAGGGTGGATGAATATGGTAGGGGAGCCTATGTACAATGTATATATCCAAGTAGGAGGCCTAGAGAACCATTTTTCTAATTTTAAATCCATGCCCTAGGAGAGCAATGACTGTCCAGTTAGGTGTATGACAAAGATAATTTTGAATGCAAAAGAAAGGGTGTGTGTGAGAGATATAAACCAAGTGTGGTCTCTAAAGATTTAGGGTTCTATAGATCCCTAGTTGTGAGCTAAGGTCTTTACCAATCAATTTAGATGGATTTATAAGAAGAAATCAGTAGACTGCCTATGAAGAGCCAAAATAGCCCTATTTGCCCTACATTTTAGGAAACTAGTGTACGAATGACTTGGGAGTCCAAGACCTTGAAAATATTTTAGGTCTTTGAAAAGGGTATCAGAATCCTAGGTTAGTTTTTGGGGTTATTTGAAAGTTTTGGGAAAGAATCTAGGAAAAGCCCTCTGGATAGGGCTAATTGCACAATTAGGCCTAATAAGATCCTATAGAGAGTTAGCTTGGAACTCGATTGATTATGGATTGAAGACCCATTCCAATGAAGTTGGAAGGATGCAAAATAAGTTTTCTCATGGTGGATATGACCCTTGCAACATTGGTGAAGTTGGTATGAAGGGATTGGGCCTAGAATCCTTCAAGCTAGAATGAAGCATTGAGAAAAAACTATTGGTAGTTTTCCTTCAAGGTTAAATACAAGAAGAATAACTCTTGGAGTGGAGTTAGGATAGTATTAGGCTTGGAGACTTGAGAATATTGGTGTCCTAGGAGAGATATTTGGATCCTAAGTAGATTGGGAAAAGTGGAGTCCTTAGCAATCTTGTGTGAGCACACCTTGGAGCACTTCCATCAGATTGGTATCAAATCTTGGTTGATCAGGCTTGTGGTGAATGTTCCAACTAGTAGAGTCACTAGGAGAGTAGACAATGGTGACCAATGTAGAGTTGGAAAAGAAGGTAGAGTACCAAGAATAAGAGAATAGATTTCTCAGAGACAGATGTGCTCAATTAGAGAAAAAGGTAGATGAAGTGGATGTTAAGGCAGAAGAAGTAAAGGATAAGATTGAAGGGAAAGGCAAGGAGATTTCCATAGATGATGAAGTACCTGAAGCTAACCCTATCCTTAAAGAGGAACCATTATTGAAATCTTTAAAGGCTATGATTGGTAAAGCACTGGAAGGAGTTCCTATCTTTACTAGAAAGATGGAACCAAAGATAGTCCTAGATTGGATAGAAGGACTAGAAAATAACTTTGAGTGTGATGTTATCACTGAATCTGAAAAGGTGAATCTTGCTAAAGCCAGACTAAGAGGGTCTACAATCACTTGGTGGAAATTTATCCAAGATGAGAGAGACAAGGAAGAAAAGAAGCTCATTTATTCATGGAAAGATATGGTTGCAAAAATCAAAGATGCATATATCCCTATGGATTATAAAATCTAACTACATAAGAGAAGACAAAGTCCAAGGTAGAAACACTTGGATGTAAACTCTTACATCGAAGAGTTTCAAAGACTTTGCATGAGGTCTAGAGTTGCAGAGGATGAGAAAGTGAAGGTAGCAAGATACCTTAATGGTCTCAAATGGACAATACAAGATGAAATGAGTCTCTTGACTCCAGACACCATTTAGAAGTGCCACCAAACTTCTATCAAGGTTGAGGAGAAGCTGAGAAAGAAACAAGATTCTAGCACTGCAAGAGGAAGAGGTGAAGGAAGAGACAATAGAGGAAAGAGAGGTGGATATGGTGGAAGAAGTTTTGAACCAAAGAATCAAGGAGAGAATAAGCTTACTAAGAAGAAAGAAGGAAAATCCAATAGAGGGAGTTCAAATAGAGGAAGGAACTCTAAAAATAGAGGAAGAGGCAGTAGTCAAGGTAGAGGTAACTAATTTCTCAACATGAAATGTTACCACTGTAACCAGATGGGACACCCCACATATAGGTGTCCAGATAAAGGAAATACTTCCCAAGGAAGTGATAAAAGGGTGAATTATGTTCAAGAGGACACTAGTGGTGGAGGTAAACATCCTGAAATACCCTTAGAGTCAGAAGAAGGTGAAAATATAATGATGAGGAGAACTCTGATTAAGGAGATAGTGAAAGAACATCCTAGCCAAAGGAGATCACTATTTAGAGTGAAATGCAAGATGATGGGTTAAGTTTGTAGAGTCATCATAGAATTAGGGTCTATTGACAACATAATGTCAGAGGAAGCAGTCATCAAGTTGAAATGAAAAGAATACCCCACACCAGTCCTTATAAAGGTGCTTGGTTGAACAAAGGACAACATGTCCTTGTCAATGAGCAAGCTTGGATGGATTTATCCATAGGGAGATACAAGGAAAAATTATTATGTGATGCCCTAATTATGGATTTCTATCACCTACTCCTAGGTAGACCATTGCAATTCGACCAACAGGCTCTGCATGATGGAGCAAAGAATTCATATTCTTTCAAGAAGGACAATGTGACATTTAAAATCTAGTCACTATTGGAGGATGGAGAAGTGAAATCATCTAGCCCCAATGTTCTCATGGTCAGTGAGAAAGAGTTCTTAGAAGCCTTAGAAGAAGGAGAGGGATTTGGTTTTGCTCTTCTATTGAAACCAAAAGAAGGAGTTGTAGACAAAGTAGTCAAGAAGACAAAATTGCCAAAAGAAGTGTAGGAGATGCTGCAGAGGTATGAAGGCATTGTCACTAATGGAAAACCATGAACCCTACCCCCTAAGAGGTATGTAAACCACCAAATAGAATTTATCCTAGGAGATACCCTTCCTAAAAAGGATGCATATAAGATGACACCTCAATAAAATGAGGAAATAGCTAGATAGATCCAAGAACTCCTAATCCAAGGTCTTATTAGGAAAAGTATTAGCCATTGTGTCATACCCACTATCTTAGCCTAAAAAGGGAGGAACTTGGAGGCTATGTACCAACTCCAGAGAAATTAATAGGATAAAAATTAGGTATAGGTTCCCCATCCCTAGGATAGAAGACCTAATGGAATTTCTAGGTGAAGCCAAATTTTTCACAAAGATTGACTTGAAGAGTCGATACCAAAAAATCAGAATCAATGAAGGAGATGAATGGAAAATAGCCTTCAATACCATAGAAGGACTATATGAGTGGCTTGTAATGTCATTTGGGTTATCCAATGCCCCATCTACATTCATAAGACTCATGAATGAAGTTATTAAGGACTACATAGGAAAATTTATGGTAGTATACTTGGATGATATACTCATCTATAGTAAGACAAGAGAAGAACACCTCAAACATCTGCAAATAGTTTTCAAGAATCTACATGAAGAGAAGTTGATGATCAGCTTGGAGAAATGTGAATTCATGAAACAAGAGCTAGTGTACCTTGGGTTTGTACTATCTAAAGGAAATCTAAAGATGGATCCTAGCAAGGTGGAATCCATTATCAACTAGCCTACTCCAAGAGAAAAAATTGAGGTAAGAAGTTTTCATGGCTTAGCACAATACTATAGGAAGTTTATAAATTAATTCAGTGAAATTTGTGCTCCTATGCTTGATAATATTAAAGGTGGGATGAAAACTATGTTGGTATGGAAGCAAAAACATAACCATGGGTTTGAGTTGTTAAAGAAGAATATTTATACTCAACCAATCTTAATTTTTCCAAGCTTTGAGAAGCTATTGATAGTGGAATGTGATGCTAGCAATGTAGCTATTGGTGTTGTCTTAAGAAAAGAGGGAAGACCAGTGGTTTTCCACTCTGAGAATTGAAGTGAATCCAAGAAGAAATATTCTTCTTATGACCTAGAGATGTATGATTTGGTCCAAGAATTGAGAAATTGGAGGCACTACTTGCTTCCAAAGGAGTTTTTAGTCTTTTCAGACAACCAAGCATTGAGTTTCTTGAACTCACAAGATAAACTCAGTCACAAGCATATGAAGTGGGTGGAATACTTGTAAGCCTACACCTTCAACATTAAGCACAAGAAGGGATAGTAGAACAAGGTAGTAGATGCCCTAAGTAGAAGAGCCCTGACAATTCAAGAGATAAACTTGCAGAGCATGGGAATTGAGAGCTTCAAATATCTATATGTGGAAGATGGAGACTTTGCAAATATCTACAAGGTATGTCAAGAACACAAGAACTATTTTCATAGTGAATTCTCTGACTATACTTTTTAGAGTGATTTTTTTTAAAGGAATTCAATTGTGTATTCCTAGAGGGTCTATAAGGAAAAACTTGATTCAAGAGAAGAACAATGGTGCACTTAGTGGGTATTTTGGTGTCAATAAGATCCAAGAATTAGTTTAGAGATTCTATTTTTGGCCCAAGATGAATTTGGATATTAAGAAGTATGTAGAAAGTTGTGTTATCTATCAAAAGGCAAAAGTTACATCTTCTAATGTAGGCCTTTACCAGCCTCTCCCCATTCCAACTAGACCATGGGAATGTTTGAGCATGGATTTTGTAGTGGGATTGCCTAAGACAAAAAAGGGAATGGATAACATTTACGTTATTGTGGATAGATTCAGTAAGATGGCACACTTTGTACCCTGCAATAAAATTCATGATGCTAGTCAGATAGCTCACTTGTTTTTTAAGGAGGTAGTCAGAATACATGGATTACCATTGAGCATAGTGTCAAACAGAGACACCAAATTCATGAGCCACTTTTGGAAGACTTTGCGACAGAAGTTGGGAACAAACTTATATTTTGGATCTGCATACCATCCTTAGACTGATGGCCAACCTAAGGTAGTGAATAGGAGTCTTAGTAACCTCCTAAGGTGTTTAACTAAGGAGTATGGTCATGTTTGGGACCAAATCATTGGGCAAGAAGAGTATGCTTATAATGACACTGTGAATGGGACTACTGGTAAGAGTCCTTTTGAAATAGTTTATGGATTTCACCCTAGAGGAATATTTGACCTTAGAGATCTGAAGGATGGAGCCAAGAGAAGTGGATATACTGAATACTTTGCACAGTCTATGCAACATGTCCATGAGACTGTGAGGAAAACATTGAGTAAAAATACCGAGAAGATTAAGAGAAAAGTGGATGAGAGAAAGAGGGATGTTCAATTCCAAATTGGAGATATATTAATGGTCCATCTCAACAAGGAAAGGCTACAGAAAGGAGTACCACATAAGATTCAAATGAGAAGAATTGGTCCGTGCACCATACTGACCAAATATGGAAAAAATGCATACAAGGTGGAACTTCCAGAGGATGTTGGTCTATCTCTGGTGTTTAATGTATTATAATTGGACTTGTACAAAATACCAATACTAGATCCAGATCAGAGTTTGATTGAGGTCATACAGGAGGTGTAGGAACTCAATTTACCATCTACACCAATCAAGAAGGCAGAACACATACTAGATTCAAGAGTCTACAAGAAGACAAGAAAGAAGTAATACAAAGAACACTTGGTGAAATGGCATGGTGAAACTAATGTAGATGCAACTTGGGTCAAGGAGATAGAGTTTACAAAGTTTGGCATCAATTCCAACTTACTCAATCCAAGGGTGGATTGAATTTTTTTCATTTGGGGAGGATGGTGCAAGAGAACCTAGGAAAACTACCAATTCTTAGTCCAATTTAGGCTTCTAACTGACTCTAGCCAAGTCAGTGACTTTATTTTTGACCTTAGAAGGTCTTTCTTTGTGTGTGACTAGATGGATTAGTAGTTAGTAGTAAATCCAATCTAGTTAGGTTAGTTTGGTTTCTAAGTAGTTAGTCCTCAGTATAGGCCTAAAATGGGAAATATGGTCTCAAGGTGTCCAAGACCTAAGAAAGATGTGAAAAGTTCCTAGAAAGGCCTTAATGATGTAAAATCATTGAATTATATGAGTTATAGGTCATGGAAGTTAGTTTGCATCATTAATGCAAAATATGCTAAAATGTTGTCATGACAACATTTGCAATTTTTGCAAATGTTGCATGCAACAACAACTTTGGATTCCCTTCAAAGTAGGAATGGGAATTGAATGAAAGTGGCCTAAAAAAATGGAGGAGGAATCTTAAGATACCTTGTGGCTCATTTCCCAAGGTAGAGTGGTGATGTAACAAGCTTTTGAAAGTGAATGAAAGGATAGTGTTCTGGTTTTCTGTAACAGTCGAGTTATTTGGATGTTAACAATGTTTTAATGGATTGAAAAGCTTGATACAATGTTGGCTCTGTGTAGTAGGAATGGATATAATAATTTTCCATTCACTGATCAATTTTTTTTGAGTTGATTAGTTAGACTTGGCGAATTGTTTAGGAATTAGTGTAGTTGCTAGTCCAGTTTAGGTGAATTTTGGTTTCATGGCTCCCCCATAGAATCCAACCATGGAAAACTTCAAAGGGTCGATGAATATGGTAAGGAGCCTCTATACAGTGTATATATTCAAGTAGGAGTGATGGGGAGCCTCCATGGTAACCTTCTAAGTTTTCTTGAAACTCTTAATAAGTCTCTCTTAGGACCTCTAGGGCTTCCTCAATCCACCCTTCAACACCTTGAAGAATCAGTTCTTCCTCTTGAACCAAGGAAACTAACTATCATGTTAAAAAACACCATTCTTGTGTTCCACAAGAAACTTCTTCACAAACCACTCCAAGCCCTACACTTAGGTTTGGATTTGTAGGAGGGTTAGGGCTTCAACATACTTCATTTTTCCATTCCAACCTAGGTTTGAAACCACCAAATTGATCCATATTGCCATCGGGTTCTAGTTCCTACTTTCTAGGCCTTGTAGCCTTTTTGCACAATTAGCCCTCCTAATTTTTAGGAAACCTTTAAAATATAAAAAATATCTCAAAGGACCCCTAATTTTTTTTTGATATTAATTAGGTAAGGAAAAAATCCACAAGGAATTTATAGGTCCCTCAGCTTGGAACTATCCATACACCCTATTATTAGAAAATGGCACAAATCTTGTTTTTAGACCAGTATGCAGTCTTGGGCTTGAAAACTCATCTTTTTGGATCTTTGGGAACTCTTCCACCTTAGGGAACACCTGAAAAACATCACTCAATACATACATGGCCTTCTTGGCTCATGAGAACACCCCCTGCAATTTTTAAACCAACTGTCACTTGCTTCCTCTAACCGGGCTATGAGTTTAGCTCGCCTAGGGAAAGTGCTTAAAAATATAAGCCAACACTTTGAGAGCTCCTCCTTCCATATAATGGTAGATCCATGGACCTAGTACCCATTCCTAGATGGCCATATAGAACCAACAATGGGAAGTGGAGTTAGGTCCACATCTCTGCCCCTTGCTCAAAACGGGATAGCAAACAGTCCCAAACTAAAAGAAACTTTAAACCACAAAAAGAACATGACTAAAAAGAAACTTAATGAATGAAAAAGATTGGTAACATGTAGAAAAAAACCCTCCAATGATCACAGAAAACAAAATAATCCATTCCAATATAAAGAAAACCCAAAATGCTTTAAATCTGCTATTTTTTCCAGAAAAACTCTTGCTCCAAAATAGCAGTCCGTACAAAATGAATTCCAACCCTCACAATTAGGGTTTTTCCACCTTATATGGCCTAGAAAAACATGTTCCCACCCTTCTATGGGTTCAAAACTCTTAAAATCTTGAATTTATTTATACAAGAAAATGTTGTCAGCAACTTTGAAAAGTTGCTCATATTGCATAGCAACATTTTTCATTTTTTAGCCAATCACACTTTTTAAGTGTTTTCTCCACCCATCTACATTAGCTAACTTTAGCTAGAATACCTAGGGTATCCATGGACCCTAAGTACCACCATGACATCACTCTACCCATTGATGTCATCATCAAGGATAGTCCACTAAATAAGATCCAAAAAGAGCTAAACTAACCAAAATGAAGCATAAAATGAAACCTATCTAAACTACTCTTGGTCAACATGACCTTATGTATTTATATTTACCTACTAGAGTGTCTTACACACACTAACACACCAAAAATACAAGAGACTACCATATTTGATGGCATCTCAAGGGTGCTCCTGCACCATACTACCAAGGTTAAGAACTTGTGTCACCTCTGGGGACAGGAGCCTAGGATCAATTCCCTGCTTCTTAAAGTCACTCTCAACCACCCAAGTAGCCTCAGTCTCTGACATGCCTGCCCACTAAATGAGATGTTCCAAATAGGTGCCTTTCCTAGTCTTTTTCTTCACCCGAGAGTCTAAAATCTTCTCTGCCTTTGGTGTTGGTGTAGGGGTAAGCTGAACATCTACTGCTATGTCCTTACCATCTAACTATACCTCTGTATCTGCTGGTATAGGTCCCTTATACTGGACCTGATGCAGGAGCATCTTGGGTGTAAGGGAAATCTTGCATCACCCAAAAATGTTTCTGTTTTCTTTTCAATAAGGGCTACCTTATGCAGAGCTGCTATTTATGGAAACTTGCTATTTTTAGTAAGCTGGTCATAAGATCTCAGAATGTTCTGATCTTGCATGTGGAGGTTTATCTCAGTCATATCAGCCTGCCAGTAAAGTTTCATGGCTAGATCAGGTCTAGTTTTGAAGATATTGAAAATTTTTGGTACTGAAAATAGGGTACAAAAACTTCAAGCTCATTTTTGAAGGCTTTAGATGCCCCGGATGAGGTCGAAACTTGGGCTCGATGAAGCTTTCTTGATTGAGGTGTTGTAGAGCACTTCGTGGCATTTTCAAAATGGGGTTATAATAGTCAATTGGGTCAATTGGTGATGACTTATGGTCTCTAGAAGTTGGGCCACTTGAAATAGCAGAAAATAATTTTCCTTCAAAATTTTTTTGTTCGGGTTTCAAAAGTTATTTTGAGCTGACTTTGATGTATCAAATAGAAAAATAAAATAATCCTAAGTTTGGTCGGCCCTAAGGGATAAATTTCTGGAACCTTCTCGGGCGGTGGAAATTGCCTATATAAAGAAGGCCCGTAGTGTTGTCTTAGGCAATTCGGGACAGTTCTGGGTAGATCTTGGTAATAATTCGAGGCTTTGTCCTATAGAATATTGTAATGGGAATGCCCATGTGGCTTTGCATATTGTAATTCTGAAAGTTTGTAATTCCACATTTGTGGAGATAATAAGAAGCCCATTTTCTGTTCTTGCAAGTTGTTGTTGCTTCTCTGTTTCTGTTATGTGTTTGTTGCATTCAGGGGAGCACCCTTCATCAAGTGGTATCAGAGTAGGAGTTCCTGAGTGTGTAAATAGATCACTGACTGTGAGGCAGTTTGCATAGGACCGTGGTTAGGGTTTTAGCGCGCATCGCAAAAATGCCTCCACGAAGGGAACATGGCGGAAGAGCTGGAATTGTGACACCTGAGGTTAGAGAGCTCCAGAGACAAGTGGGAGCATTGCAAGAAGAGATTCATAGAGGAATGAATATTAATGTTAGAAATGAAAGTGAGGATGAAGCCAAAGAAGGAAATGATGATCAAGAAGAAGTTGAAGTTTTGAATCCAGAAGAAGAAAGGCTTTTCTGAGCCATTTTCAAGATTGGGAAAAGACTTAAGATTGAGGTTCTTACATTTTCAGGGAATCTTAACCCAGAGGAGTTGATTGACTGGATCAACGAATGTGAAGAATATTTCGAGTATGAAGATATTGAGGATCCTGATCGGGTAAAGTTTGTGAAGGCCAGACTGAAGGGTCATGCGAAGATCGGGTGGCAGGAGATCCAATTGGAGTGAAATCAAAGAGGAAATGATAAAATCACAAGATGGGATCAAATGGTGGATAAGTTGAAGTGACAGTTCATCCCTGTTGATTATGAGCTTGACCTACTGAAGAAAATGCAAAGTTTGAAGCAAGCAGGAAAATCTGTCTAAGAGTATACAGAGGAGTTCTATCGAATCCTCATTTGAATAGGCCATGCAGAAGCTGACAAGGAGAAAGTTGCCCAGTACCTTAATGGGTTGAGGCCAGGAATTCAGGAGGAGTTGAATCTGGTTTGAATGAATAGTATTGAGGAGGCATACCAGTTTTCCCTGAAAGTAGAGGAAAAGCTGAACAAGAAGTTTGAGAGTAGGCAAAATGGAAGAGGTCGTGGTGGAAGATCTAGTGGACGATCATATGGTGGCCAAAATGAAGATCTGAAAAAGAAGGATGAGGCCAGTAACAGTCAGAATCAGCGAGAAAACAATTCCAATCATTTCCAAGATTAGAATAATAGAGATCAGAGAGGAAGAGGAAGAGGACAAGGATCTAGAAGAAGAGGCTTTCGTGGAACATGTTTTCACTGTGGAGAAGAAGGTCATAGGGCATTTGAATGTCCTCAGCGCCAAGGAAGAACAGATAAGAGAAATTAAGGCCAGGCTAGAGTTGCACATGTAGATGAAGATGCCAGATCGTCACATTCTGAAGATGCTGAAAGAGGAGAAACGCTGATTAACAGAAGAGTCCTGCTGAGTGGTGAGAATGAACCTGAACAAAG
>MU224674.1:199398-221333 GCA_018584345.1 Thuja plicata | reverse complement strand
ACAAGGTCATGGTCAATGAACAATGCCTCGTGAAGTTCAAGATTGGCGGATACCATGATGAGGTATTGTGTGATATCATATCTATGGATGCATGTCATATGTTGTTGGGTAGACCATGACAGTTTGACAGATGTGCTGTACATGATGGTCATGTGAATACCTATTTCGTGACAAAGGATGGAATGTGACATAAGCTAAAGCCATTGAATGACACAGAAGAAAAGGTATGTGGTAGTGCAAAAATAACTTTTGTTGATGGAAGAAAGTTCCTAGATGGTATGAGGCATGAGCATGTGTGTTTTTCTTTAATTCCAAAAGCTGGTAAGGAGGAAGTAGAAGATGTTCCTGTAGAAGTTGTAGATTTGTTGAATGAGTTTCAGGATATTATATCTGATAATGTGCCTGATGGATTACCACCAGTCAGGAAAATCAGTCATCAGATGGACTTGATTCCAGGAGCAAGTTTGCCAAATAAGGCAGTGTTATGCCCTGCATCCCGTCCCTACATTTTGTGTGCAAAATGTTGGGTCCCCCTTTTTTTTCTTTTATTTTTTCTTTTTGCTGCGGCTTTGCCTTGTCTTTCTTTCCCTTTTTCTTTCTTTCTCCGGGGTTTCCTTCCCCGGTGTGTGTTGTTTTCTTGGTTTGGTTTTCTCCTCCGGGATTTCGGTCCTGGAGGTTGTCTTTTTTCGAAAGCCGGATTCTGAATTCCGAGATTCTTTGCTATGATGTTCATAGGAATATTATCGTAAGAAATCCCCGGGCCCGGAGTCTGAAGGTTTCGCCTAACCTAAAATCTCCAGAAGGAGGAGGATTACTTTTTACCACGGGTATAAATAGACTTACCCGTCATTTTCACACTTACCGTGATTAAAACCTTCAAGCACTTAGAGCGAAATAGAGCATTTTCAAGGCAATTAGCAGAGCATTTATAGAGAAATTGTGATAATCAAAGTTTAACACCTTCTGTTGTTCTCAGACATACGCAAGTGCTTCGTGGTGGTTATCTTGACGGCCTGACGATTTGAGCTTTTGCAAAGTTCTCTCGGTAATCCCTTCATCCACCTTCTGCATTTTCAGGTTGGTGTTCTGGCCTTCCTCTCTTTTTTGCTTCCATTTTCTGGTTTTTCCTTGGGTTTGCCTAGTTTTGTTCTATTTTGCTTTGTTTCTCTGCCGTGTTTGGCCCTTTTTGTCTGTTTTGTTTCGTGTCATTTCTCTGTCGTCTGTTCTTTTGTCTCCTAGTCTTTGCCACCCATTGGTGGGTTGGCTCTGCCAGAAGGTTGTCTGCCTTCTGTGTAGAGGTTGTTTGTCTGTAAATAGCGTGTACATAATGTAAATAATTGTATATATTCATTTCTTCCTTGTCTGGTTTCCCTGCAAGAGTCGCCCCATGTGTATATTCATGTATATATGTACATATCTGTAGATAGCCCTTGTATATCTCCTCCTCTCCATGTATATATATCTTTCATCTCTGTGTGTATCCTTCCAAGTGGCTTGACAAGCTGGTCGAGTCACCTTTGCTTCTAGTTTTCCACCTTCAAACTTGCTTCGAGGCAGAAAACCACCTATTTGAAACTCGGCTCTCGGCCATTTTCAAACATGTGGTTTTCTCTCTCCTCCATCAAGGTTGTCAAAGCCTCATTTATTTCCCATGCACACAATTACTTCTAGCCAAGTGGCTTTCCCTTTTCATGTGTTCGGCCAGTCGGCTCCGCCGTCAGTGCCATCACATCCATTCAATGCCCCCGCACATGGCATCCACGTGGACATGTCTTCACTTTCTTCTTTGCTAACGGTCATTTCTTTGAGCCTCGGGCCTCTTTCCACCATTCATCCCATGTCTTTTACAAGTGTGATAAAATTTCCCAGACTTAGGGATGTGATGAAATTCCTAAGTTTACGATGTGTTTTGCTTTTTGAATATCTGTGTAAAACTAACTATTCAGGAAAAGCGAATGGCACAGTGGTAAGTTCTCCGGACCCCGTAGTAATTGTTTTATTTTGATAAAATATTCTGACAGTCACTTTGCCTTTCAGGTTCGGACTTCATCTTCCAACCATGTCTAAAGCATCCGCATCATCTCCTCCCAGAAGTCCGAAATTACCAACCACAACCGAGACCAGGGCGGCAGCAAAGTCAAAGATAGAGAAGGCCCTGACAAAGCTGCCCCTCACTATGAAATTTGTGCAAGACAATGAGATTATGGGCTCAAAGGTTGAGTGCAAGGTAAAACTAATGAACGACGCAAGTGTCAGAACTTGGGCAGAAATGCAGGCCCTGGTAAAGATAACACACATCCAGCGACAGGCTGGAGACCAACTCGCAATAAACATCGACGGTTCTGAAATCCTCTGGGCAGCTTGCTTCCCATGCTCTATGTAGTCCCCAGATCTTATCTTAGCATTGGCGGCCAACTACAATGCTTCTTTCTGGGCTATCATGCTCGCAGCCGCAGAGCCCACAGGATTCCCCACTCCACTGGTGTCCCTGGACCCAGTCACTTTCCAAGTAGGCCTGGGCATCCCACAATTTTATAGGGCCATGGTGGTCACAAGGTCTGATGCCTTGAAAGAATTTTCTCAATTGGAGGACGCTGCCTGGGTGTAGATAAACACCAACTGGCTCAAGGTCCCAAAGAGGGACCCAAAGAGAATGAAGATAGATATCCCCCACTCTGAATTCAAGGAGAGAATCTAGATGGGGATGATAGCATTGGCTCGGGTATTTGGGAAACCCTTCACCCAAGAATTTTCAAAGTGGATGTACTATTTCCTCCTCAGCATCTCCACTAAGGGAGATTTCTTCGACTAGGCGACAATTATCTCCAATCATGTCGACTCCCAGTTCCAGCAATTGAGCAAGAAGAAGAAGTTCTACATGACTTCTTATGTTTTCTGGGCTTTGGCCCAATAGAGGCCCCACTCTAATGGTCTGCTTATAGATGGCGTTCTCAGGATTGGCCCAGGACAAAAGGCACCATGGGACCATTTCCCATAGATCCAATGGGAGGCTAGCTTCCCCAGTTTCTATCAGGTAAATGATTCGTTTGTTTACTACCATCTGCTCACGCCCACCTGGGATGCCGGATACCGCCTGTCCACTAAGGCGATGAAGTTGGTTAGTAGTTATGGGCACTACTATATCCAATTCCAGTAGCATACATACATTAGGGTTGCTGACTTCTCTGAGAAACCCTACTTGTTGCCCAAGCATTGTGGGGACAAGATCATGCTGCTGGAATATTACTGGCAAATGATGGAATTGCATGCCTTCTTGGCCCACAAGAAGGTCCCTAACATTTCATTTCCAATCTCCTATGGGAACTACACATATAGTCTGGCCGCCACGAAGGAGGCAGACAATGAGGTCAAATGTTATAACTTGCAAAAAATTTATCTGGCGCGGAGAAACTTTGATCCGTATGGCCAAATTGCAGCAGCACTGCCCTGGGCTTTGGAGCCCCACCACGCACACATGGAAGACTTCTAGGCTGATTGCCAGGATGACATGGATGTGCATAGCTTCCACTATGATAGAATGATGGTTGAAATGATGCAGGAGCTAAATCTTCGGAGGTTCCTGATAGGTTTCTCAAACACCGGCCCCACCGCAGATCCCTAGTACAAGGAGAAGGGGATTGATAAAATGGCACTTTCGGCAATAAATTTTGCCACCTAGAAAGAGCACACAATTGAAGACTTCACTCGGGAGGTAGTTGAGCAAAGTCACGCATATTTTAAAAGGGTGTGCCCCGGGAGTGTGCGCCAGGCTTCCCGATCGGCACCAAAAGTAACACCACAGCCGGTACTAAAATTGACTCCAGGGGCTGGAACTTCTTCATAGGATGGGGCTTCTGCACAAGGAGCAGATAAAGGAAAGGGGATAGCCACAACTCCCCCTGTGTAGCAAGTCCCCATTCAGGAATAGATTAAGCAATCTGTGGCCGCCTCCCAGCAAATGAGGGAGCAGTTGATAACGAGGCTGGCCACTCCCCCACTCATGGCCAGACCTATTCATCCCCCTTCCTCCCCATCGCTGGCAGCCTTAATGATGAAGGCAACTGGGGTGGATCCTATGAAAGCGGTGGCAATAGCCGATGTGGGGCCACTCTTAGTCACCCGAAGGAAGAGAAAGCATATCCAACAGCCAAAGGTAGAACCAGCACCGAAGGCATCCCTCCCTAAAGAAGTGGAGATCCTTTTTTCCAGTTCCCCAGAACTGGAGAAAGAAATAGAACAGGCAGAAGTCCCAGCCAGTCCCCCTCCGAAAGAGGAGTTTGATTTATTTGCAGCCGATGAGTTTGAAAACTTGCAAGGGGATGACACACAAGCGGAGACGGGAGTCCCAGAAAAAGAACAAGAGGCTGTGGACCTAGAAGACCTGGAACAAGAAGCTGCAGAAAAAGAAGAGCAACAGATAGAAGAATCAAGACCGGAGATTGTCTCCAGGGCTCAGGCAGTGCAAGGTCCAGGAGTGGACCAAAAACAACTAAGTGAAAAGAAGGAATCTGCTGGGGAACCTGGACCCAGAATTTTGGGAGCAACCGTAACCCCAGCCACCGCGTTCCAAGCGCACTCCCGGGGGAAACCTTCAGGCAGGTAATCACAGTGGCCCAAACTCTGAATCTCAGCCCGATACCTCCCCTACTACCAAGAGATAAAGAAGAAGAAGAGCAGCTCAAAGAGGAAATTCTTGAGGAAACCGATCAGGGTCCAGACCCATTAATTAACATCTAGGACCAGGCTGAGGAAATAGAAATTGAGAATGTTGCTGCGGAAGAATGGCTGGCAGGGAGAGGAACAGGTGAGGCATATGTTGAAAAGGAGCAGCCGCCACCAAACACCGGGAGAGAATCTGAGGAACAAAATCTGGCAGGAAGGCCACCTCTCTCACCTCCATGGTTGGTAGAAAGAAAAAAGAGGAAAGCCCAATCCACTTTGGTAATCCCTATCTCCCTGGCCGAAATGATGGCCTTAGCTCAGGCCCCGCCAAAAGTGAAGAAGGCCCAGACAATTCATACCCTATGACCTGGGCCAGGCGGAGAAGCAATTGCAGTAGTGGCAATGCCTCCCCCAGACGCCGATGAAGTGACCGCACACCTCGCAGATTACAATATCGCGGAGGTATCTTTGGGCAAGAGAGGAAAGCAGGGCGAGGTAGACTTGCTGAAGGAGGCAGCAAGGGCAGTGGAGGCCTGATATGAAAAGGAGGCCCAGAGGCTCAAAGAAGAGAAAGAGAAGAATGTAAGCCTTATGGGGTTGCTAACTAAGCTGGCCAGACCCATCAACGCCGCCCCTCCACAAACCTCCACATCAGAGGAATTACCACAAAGTGACATAGACTCCCTGTGAGTAATGAAAAAGAAGGCCCAAGAAATAGATGAATGGCTCGCGCTGCAGATAGGAAACACCTGACATTTCCTAGTGTCTACTCTCCCAGACCTATATACAGCCCGGTAGGTTATTCTCTAGGCAGAAGCGCTAATTGAGCAATGGGAGAGTGATGCTGAGAATTACTAGGCGTGGAAGGCAGAGCTCGAAGAGCTCCTCACCCTGGGGGAAGACATAATTTTTGAATCTAGAATTCTAGGTGAGGAATCATTTAATTTCGTAAGGACTCAGCACTCCAGACTAGACCTCACATTGGAGGTAACCAAGCAACTGGTAGAGTCCTTACAAGAAAAGGTGAACACTATGAAGTATTCTTTCAATTTATATAAGTCTTTTGTGATAAAAGCTTCTGGGGTTGACCCCCTTCATACAGATACTTATACCCTTGAGGAGTCAATTTTGGGGAATTTTGATGAGATGATGGCATCTCGGTATCAATCCTCGGAGGGGGTGGATGGGGCCCAGATAGTAAAATTGATCGAGATGGTACTTAAGGGCTATGACACCGCAAGAATGGCGGATGAATTTAAAAATAATGTTCTGGACCTGGGGGAACAAGTTGAAATGGCCAGATACAGAAGGGCCAGCCTAAAGAAGATTGATGAAGATGGCATTTTCTGCCTCCTTCAGGCCTTCGGTGATAATAAACAACCTTGAGTGTTGTCTAGGAACCGGGGAAATTTGAGCATTAAGTATTCTTTATTCTTTTGGGGACGTAAGTTCCTAGATCCCAGAGTCCCAGATCCAAAATTTTGTATTCTTTAAAATGATCTGCGTCCTGGTCCCCGAGGCTGACCGGTCATTTTCAGAGTTGGTTAATAAAGACTATCAGAGGGTAGTTGGCTACATCAAGAGGCATTGGCTCAGCAGTTGGTTTCTGACAGGATGGTCTTCTTGAGGTGCCATTCACAGGTACACTTGGCATGTTGGAGACAGGGCACCACATTTTTCATTTATGAGGCATGTAGCCTCGGTCCCCGGAGGACCTACTTTCTACTTTCTCTTCTCTGGCTCTCTTCTCGAGGCCAATTCTTTCGATGTATATTCTTGTCTTATTCTTATAACGTGGTAGACCTATTCCATCTCCAGGTCTTTTGTAGTGTGACGCAGGTAGTACCAGCCACCATATATTGTATTTTGTTAAAGCACAATGAAATAGAGTTAGGGTTAGAGAGTTGTATAAATAGGCAGATCAGCCCATTTTCAAGGGTCGATGAAATTGATGATTTTGTAGTCCATAAGAAATTGCAAAGTGATTCCCTTTTTTTTTTAGTTGCAGAGCTCAATGCTCCAGTGTCCTATTCTTGGTAGTTAAATGCTCCCTTGGAGCCACCATTATATCACGCACTAGTGCTTTCTAGAAAGAATATTAATGAAGAAGGAAGGATTCATGGCAATGATGTTGTTAGCGTCTCTGCTTATGAGTTAATGGTATTTCATGTTTTAATGTTCTGTATGTCCTTCACTCTGATATGTTAAGTAGATTAACGACCTCTTTATTCCCGCTACTGATAAAATGCAAACTGATGGTTGTGTATTTCCTCAGTATTTAGTGTAGTATTTTAGAGTATTGTTGATGTTTCAGACATTTTGGCATGACTGTAGTTAGATGAAATATATTTCTAACCCTACAGGATCTTTTTCATTTTATTTGCTAAGTGTAGAATACTCTAAAAAACCCTTACTATATTGGATCTCCGGTAGAATGAGTTGAAGTAACCAGCTATCCCCCTCGAAAATAGTCACCTCTATCAACCGAGCCCCGCACCATTGTGAGCCGACACCTAGGTGCTTGACGGCCCGGAGGATTTATTTCTCTGGACAACCTATGCAGGCAAAGTTGGCTGATTTCTCTAGAACCTGGTGACAACTTATGACTGTTGGCGGACCCGATTAGCAAAACCCTGTCAACAAAAACTAGCGCTAGAAGGAGGGCATGAACTCGTCCCCTCCCAGAGATTTTTATTTTACACCTCCTAAGGGTTCCCTGAGTTCTAGTTTTAGGAGACAAGCCTTTAGTGGGATTGGGTCCTTTTCCCCAGCTAAATTTGAAAGAGTCCTTAGGTCTACCCTGAATCCTGGAAGGTTTGTCCAACTTGAGCCTCCTGCTTGAAAGAGGTGGACATCGAAGGTCCTTCTAGCCACTATTGTCTAGGGGTCTACCATACCCCTGAATACTCAAACTCCCCAGACAGTCCCGGGAACTAGTACCCAAACTACCCAACACATAGTTCCCCCAATGGCTGCATATTTCAGAAACACTGGGTCCCCAATGGGCACTTTTCTGGGCACAAATAATGATTTACCCTCTCACCCAGAGAAGATTTGCCTGCGATATGAGCACTTAGGCTCACGGACCGTAGGAGAACATTTACAGGCATACAAAGATGCCATGAACTAACACCGAATCCAGCATGAAGATGTTGTGACCCGTATGTTCCCCTTGTCCCTAGGACAAAGTGAGTTGAACTGGTACTTAAACCTTCCTGCCAACTCCATAAACACTTGGCAGGATATGGAGGACGCTTTCCTGGCTGCCTTTCGCATGCATATGGACCCAGCCTGGTCCCATAGCTAGTTCATCTCCATCAGAAAGGAACCCAATGAGCCTCTTGTAGCATTTAACCATAGGTTCCAGTGTGCCTTGAAGCGGTGCATGGGCCCCTTCATTCCATCCCCAAATGTGACCATATAGACCTATCTTAACACAATGGACCCGTTCGTTGCCACCCTCCTCTAGATAACAACCGCCATGGGTGACCGGGACACTCTAACAAAAGTCTACAACCTAGCCTTAGAGCTATCTCGTGGTCTTAATAAATCCCTGGGCGGGATTGGGCAGAACGCACCCTTCAATATGATCCCTGGCGGAACCACGTATGCCGGGGGATACAATCCCAATCTAGCGATAGGTGCCCCCTCAATGGCGGTGAATCCTCCACCACCTTTGATAGACCAACAGGCACGATATGTTTACCCAGCCCAGACCCAGATAACTCTGGGTCTGGAAGTCTTCCCTTGGAATCAACTACAACAAACATAATAAACTTAGACACAATCGTCTGGAGTGCCTTTCTTCCAGTCGTCTGCGACTGGGGGACTGCCGCCCTCGACTCCGGCCAATGCTGCTGCCTTTCTGAGAAGCCAACAACAACCACAGCTGTCACATTATGAGGCTAACACTCAGTTGACCGCTGAGGTCGAATCCCTCTAGCGAATGCTGTCCACTTTGACTATGGACATGGGCCAACTGAAGGCAGGGTCCTACGCACCCCAAAATTTAAATCGCCAGAGGGGAAATATCTTCTTTGGCCAACAAAATAACAATGCCGGGGGAAGAAACTTTAACAATGGGCCTAGGCCCAATCAACAATAGTAGAATAATAATTCTAACACCGGAGGCCCACCTCCGAACCAAAATGCCAACCAAAATGGCACTGGACCATCCCATTTTACATCAGTCGCAGACTTCTAGCCCATGACTAACTGGTGTAGGCTACATGATACAGGTTCGCACAATGAGGTGAATTGTGCCACTTTGGAGAAATTCATAATGATCTCCCAGCTAGACAGGCAGCAGTCGCATGATACCACACCTCTAGAGCCCCCTGTCCAAGAGAAAACCCACAGTGCCTTTACCTGTGACACCATCTTCTTCAGAACTTCCTGGGAAGGTGAAGAAGAATCTAAATTTCCAGGATTCTTTGATGAATCCATTCCACCCTTCGAGGCCAACGCCTTTACCAACCCACAGACCCCATACAATACTCAGAGTCAGGCTGGTAAAGGACCAGCTTACACGCCTGTACCTCCTACCAAAGATACTCCTCCTCCCTAGAATAATACAACTGACCGAACCGTCCCTCCAAAAGGTCCTAGCCTTAACCTAGCGAAAGACCTCGCCGAGGAGAACCACCCATTCCCGGGGGGAAGATTTGATATCACAAAAGCGTTAGAGCAGACCACCACCTCCATGACCTTAATGGAGGTTTTGCTAAATTGTCCTGAGTAGAAGAAGTCTCTTCTGAAGCTCTTAGGAAACCCGGAAGCTGTTAGCCGCCCACCTAAGACCATCTCCTTTGAAGATGCTAATGTGGCTGTCTTCCAGGGAAATAATGAGGATCCTCCCTTCCTACTAGGCCTGAACATTTACGGTAAGAATATACATAACTGCTTAGTGGATTCTGGAGCTTCAGGTAACATCATGCCCTTGTCCATTTGTCAGAAGCTTGGACTCCACCCCAGCCCGTCCAATGGCGCAGTAATCCAACTGGATAAGACTGCTATAAAAATGGTGGGAGAATTGAAGAATGTCTGGATACACCTTATCCAGGACCCGAGGATAGCCAGCATCATTGACATCCAAGTGGTGGATATCCCAGAGACTTATGGGATGTTACTAAGTCAAAATTGGTCCAAGTCCTTGAATGGATACTTTTTGACCGACTTCACCCACTTATGGCTTCTGTGGGAGGGAGAGTCAAACAAGATCTGGGTTGAAAGTGAACCCCGGATGAAATAGGCCCTTACTGAAGTTGGGAAGGTCAATGAAGTCCTTTTT
This sequence comes from Thuja plicata, assembly GCA_018584345.1. Classification (NCBI taxonomy): domain Eukaryota; kingdom Viridiplantae; phylum Streptophyta; class Pinopsida; order Cupressales; family Cupressaceae; genus Thuja; species Thuja plicata. Next base: position 211,381 of record MU224674.1, on the reverse strand, counting down.
TCTGAGACTTCTCTAGGGGTGTACCGCCCTCTTGAAATCTTAACATTCAATTGCATCCCTGGAGAGGGACCTATCATGCTACAAAGAGTGCAGGACTTAGAATAAAAGATGAAAGTTGAAGTTAACTCCCAGGTTGCCATGGCGAATCCTGCCACACTCTTGTCCGGCACTTGGTGCCGAGTACACTACCAAGAACATTCAGAGCTTGAGTGTGAACCATGTCTCTTGATCGTTAATCAGCAACTTGATACCTTCCAGAGTGAAAACACAACTAATTCTCTCAGACCTAGTACCCAAGTCCACACACCTTCGGAGGTAAATCCTACTATCGCGCTGGTAGTCTGGGAGAAAATTCCCAAGTCTCCCGGTGATAATCTAAAGAAGCCCCCCTTTTCCCAGCCCCATATTACAAACAATGACTTATGGACCCTGAAGTTCGATGGGTCCCGATCCAAACAAGGTTGTGGGGCTGGGGTAGAACTAATCAACCCACGAGGGAAATCCTTCCTCGCGTCCTACAAGCTACAGTTCAACTGCATGAACAATGTCACAGAGTACGAGGATTTCATCCTTGGGCTCCTATTCGCACTAAGGAAAGGGTTCACCCACCTCTGGGCTCTGGGTGATTCAGATTTGGTTGTTAAAAAAGTCCAGAGTCAATACACATGTCATGACAAAAGGCTGGCCGCATATCACAATCAGGCTTGGAGCCTTATTAAGGATTTTGATGCCTTTGGCATTGACCTCATTCCCTGACGGTGGAACTATGTCCCGGATGTCCTAGCCATTTCTGCCAGCACACTTGAGCCAATGGCCAGCTCACGACTCCAGAGATTTTTAGTTGAGATGGTCCCCACCCCCTCCATTCCAGATAATGTCACCCACTTTTAGGTTTTTGAGGATGATCAACATATCTTGGTCTTCATGGTGAATGTTGGTGTCTTTGAAGATCAGATAGTGGAAGAACGAGACCATGATGATACTGGGTAGAGTGATAAAGATGATTGGATCATGGATTTTCCCACCAACACTATCCCTAAGGGGATGGTTGCATTAGAATGAATCTTTGACTCAGACCCTTGGGCCCGTGAGAAGGTGTCATCTTCCCCCGAGGGAGGAAAGTTTGAAAAGGTTAACATCAGTCAGCCCGGTGAAGAGAAGATCATTCACATTGGTACCTCTTGCTCCCCAGAGGAAAAGGAGAAGATTCTCGCAGTCCTCTGAATATACATCAATGTAATCACCTAGGGTTATGAAGACTTGAAGACATATGATACTTTTATCATGACCCATACCATCCCCCTGAAACCTGACGCTAAGCCTTTTCGGCAAAAGAAAAGACCAGTTAACCCCCTGATAGAGCCTCTGATTCATCAAGAGGTAGAAAAACTACTGTCAGCTCAGATTATCTTCCCAATTCGACACACCATGTGGGTTGCTAACCTAGTCCCTGTGCGAAAGAAGAACGGTGAGATCCGCCTGTGCGTGGATTTCTGAAATTTGAACAAGGCATCCAAAAAAGATAATCACCCTCTCCCCTCATTGGACGAGGTGTTACAAATAGTGAATGGATCTCAGATGATGTCTTTCTTGGATGGATATTCAGGATACAACCAGGTCATGGTCAAGTATGAGGATAGAGAGAAAATAGCATTTACCACTAAGTGGGGAATGTTTGCGTATAGAAGAATGCCCTTTGGCCTAATCAATGCGGGGGCTACGTTTCAAAAGGCCATGGACATTGTTTTCAAGGGCCTCATAAACTGATGCATAATCATCTACATGGATGATTTGACCATCTTTTCCTAAGACAGGCGTGATCATCCCGCCCACCTCGCTCAGATCTGTGAAAGGTGTCGCCGGTACGGAATATCCCTCAACCCTAAGAAGTGCATATTCGGGGTCACCGAAGGGAAATTACTTGGGCATATTGTCTCTGAGAAGGGTATATCCATAGACCCTGATAGAGTCGAAGCATTGCTAAACTTACAGATGCCTGGCAGTAAAAAAAAGATGCGATCCTTCTTCAGAAAAATCAACTTTGTGTGACGATTCATCATAGGATTCGCAGAAATCATCAAACTACTCAATGAAATGATGAAAAAGGATACCAAAATTGAGTGGAGTCCTGAAGCAAAGTGGGCATTCACCCAGATCAAACAGACCATAACAGAGGCTCCTGTCCTGGCTAGTCCAGACTACTCCCTCCCGTTTTACATTTACTCATTTGCTTCACTGCATTCTGCCGTGACAGTGTTGACCCAAAAATTTGAAGGGGAAGAATGACCAATAGCTTTCATGAGCTCCCCCTTTAAGAACGCCGAAGTCTAGTATTCATCACTAGAAAAATAGGCCTTTTCTCTAGTCCACACCGTGAAGAAGTTCTGGCATTATATTCTTTGAAGTAAAGTACACGCTATTGTTCCAGACCAGGCCATCAAATCTCTGCTGATGCAGAGTGAATTGAGTGAGAGATGGGGGAAATGGATGGCCATCCTCTAAGAATATGACTTAGAGATGCAGCCCATGAAAATAGTCTGAGGCCAGGGGCTAAGTCAGGCGATGACAGAAGAGACTCCCCACATAGAATGTCAGACTTATATAGTGGAGTCCATTACTCAAGACCCGTGGTATACTGATCTGGTGTACTTGTTACTAAACAACAAATTCCTAGACAGTTTACCTCCCCACAAACACCGCGCCTTGCAGATGAAAAGTGCCCATTTCATGATCAAAAATTTTGTTCTTTACTGTCGAAACTACGAGGGAATGTACCTCCGGTGCGTTGATAGCGACCAAGCTATGAAAATAATTGGTGAATTCCATGGACAGTTTGGGACTGGGCATGGCTTAGTTGACGCCACTACCCACTAGATCCTCTGGGCCGAATATTATTGGCCCTGCATATTCAAGGACATCGATGCTCATGTTAGGAAATGCCATACTTATCAAACTGCAGCACATCGTGAGCGTAACCCAGCCATGCCTCTGCAACCAGTCTACGAGGCTAGACCCTTTGCCCAGTGGACATTTGACTTCATCAAGGAAATCAACCCCAATTCGTCTGCCAATCACCAATACATTCTGATTGCAACTGATTATTGCACTTGGTGGTCTGAAGCTATACCTTGCAAAAACAACATGGCGGACGTAGTTATCAAGTTTTTGGAAGAAAACATCGTCACAAGGTTTGGAATGCCCTTTGCTTTAGTATGTGACAATGGTCTAGCATTTTCTTTGGCGCAGTTACTCGAATGGACCTACAATAGGAAGATCACTCTGAAGTTTTCCAGCAACTATTATCCCCAAGGAAACAACGTTACTGAATCAATGAATGAGAATCTACTTGAGGTGATCAAACATCTGTTAGAATAAAACTCCCAGAATTGGCATCAAAAGTTAAAGTTTGCCCTTTGGGTGGATCGCATTCGCATCAAGGCCGCCCTGGAGACATTCTTGTTCCACCTAGTTTACGGTCAGAACCTGGTATTCCTAGTCAACCTACAGATCCCAGTTTTATAGTTTATGCAGGAATTCAATAACAGGGACAACATTGTGGAGGTTCAACTTTTGAATCTGGTGCGAATGGAAGAACAGCGAGACGTGGCCCTTGAACATTTTACACATCATCAAGCAGTGGTAAAATGATGGTTCGACAGAAGAGCCCACTACAAGGATTTTTAGATCTCGGAACTGGTCCTGTTGTGGGACAAGGCCCGAGAGAAGAAGGGAAAGCATACCAAGTTTCAATGACTCTGGCTTGGACCATACTTAATTTCAAAAATCTGCGGGGAAAACACTTACTGCCTTAACACCTTGACTAGAGAACCTGTCGCATTGCCTGTTAATAGACAGTTCCTCAAACATTACTTTGAATAAGGGTAAGTTCATCCAAAGTTGTATTTTATGTAAATATCTTCTTGTAAATATCTCCTCCGGGTACCTTGTCGCGAGGTACCCTGCCTTGTAAATAGTCCTGTCGACTATCCTCTGGGGCACTCCCCTTTTTGTTGTTCCTATTTTCTTTTTCTTTCAGCTTTCTTTTGGTCCCGGCTTTTTATTCCGTCTTGCAGGAATTGGAATGCTTCACATAACTTTGGCCTCTGGTGCAATGTCTATGGCATGGCGAACTTTAGAATCTATCTTTAGCATGGTGGAATCAACCCGGTCTCCAGGATTGTTTTACAGGTTATGGCACATTCTTGAGCAATCTCCATTGGGTATTATCTTCGCGAGTCTAGCAATCAGTGAATACAAATAATATAAGGAACAAGTAATCAGACATGCCAGGGGTAGATCGGTCATATTGACTGGTTGACCTATGTCTGAAAATCTAACAAAATTCTCCCCGGGTCTGGAGTTTTATCCTCTTCAAATATCTAAACATAGGTGAAAAGGTGAAATAAGTACCGCCATTTGAATTTAGCTAAGCTTAGGCTCAGTGGTGAAAGAAGTACCGCCTTCCCCATCTGGAAATAAATAAAATAATGAACTGGACTAAACTCCGGTCTCCAGGGGGAAACAAGCAAATTGATGACTGGTTCGATGTAATTAGTACCTCTTCTCTATTCCTCCCAGAGGTCATCGGCTTGATTTCCTTCCAAAGCACACATGACACCACTGATGAAAGGTTACGGACTGACTCTTGTGGTCAGGTTCTCTCAGATATGCTACTCTTGGCTTGTTAAACACTTTGGAAGGCGGATTTGTTCTAGTTGTGCTAACTAGAGATTCTATTGTTCTCAAATGCACTAAGGCATTTGTCCTAGATAGTCGCCATTTGTTATGCCCTGCATCCCCATCCCTACATTTTGTGTGCAAAATTTTGGGTCCCCCTTTTTTTTCTTTTGTTTTTTATTTTTGCTACGGCTTTGCCTTGTCTTTTTTTCCCTTTTGCTTTCTTTCTCCGAGGTTTTCTTCCCCGGTGTGTGTTGTTTTCTTGGTTTGGTTTTCTCCTCTGGGATTTCGGTCCCGGAGGTTGTCTTTTTTCAGAAGCCGGATTCCAGATTCTGGGATTCTTTGCTATGATGTTCGTAGGAATATTATCGTAAGGAATCCTTAGGCCCAGAGTCTGGAGGTTTTTCCTAACCTAAAATCTCCAGAAGGAGGAGGATTACTTTTTACCGCGGGTATAAATAGACTTACCTGTCATTTTAACACTTACCATGATTAAAACCTTCAAGCACATAGAGAGAAATAGAGAATTTTCAAGGTGATTAGCAGAGAATTTACAGAGAATTTTTGATAATCAAAGCTTAACACCTTCTGTTGTTCTCAGACATACGCAAGTGCTTCATGGTGGTGATCTTGATGGCCTGACGATTTGAGCTGTTGCAAAGTTCTCTCAGTAATCCCTTCCTCCACCTTCTGCATTTTCAGGTTGGTGTTCCGCCCTTCCTCCTCTCTTTTTTTCTTCCATTTTCTAGTTTTTCCTTGGGTTTGCCTGGTTTTGTTTTGTTTTTCTTTGTTTCTCTGTCATGTTTGGCCCTTTTTGTCTATTTTGTTTCGTGTCATTTCTCTGTCGTTTGTTCTTTTGTCTCCTAGTCTTTGCCGCCTGTTGGTGGGTTGGCTCTGCCAGAAGGGTGTCTGCCTTTTGTGCAGAGGTTGTTTGTCTATAAATAGTGTGTACATAATGTAAATAATTGTATATATGCATTTCTTCATTCTCTGGTTTTCCCGCGGGAGTCACCCCATGTGTATATTTGTGTATATATATACATATCTATAGATATCCCTTGTATATCTCCTCCTCTCCATATATATATCCTTCGACTTTGTGCGTATCCTTTCCGGTGGCTTGACAAGCTGGTCAAGTCACTTTTGCTTCTGGTTTTCCACCTTCAAGCTTGCTTCAAGGCAGAAAACCACCTGTTTGAAACTCGGCTCTCGGCCGGTTTCAAACAGGCAATTTTCTCTCTCCTCCATCAAGGCTATCAGAGCCTCATTTATTTTCCATCTGTGCAATTACTTCCAGCCAAGTGGCTTTCCCTTTTTGCACGTTTGGCTAGTCAGCTCCGCTGTCAGTGCCATCACATCCATTCAATGCCCCCGCACGTGGCGTCCACGTGGACATGTCTTCACTTTCTTCTTTGCTAACGGTAATTTCTCCAGGCCTCGGGCCTCTTTCCACCATTCATCCCATGTCTTCGACAAGTGTGATAAAATTTCCCAGACCCAGAGATGTGATGAAATTCCTAAGTTTACGATGTGTTTTGCTTTTCAGATATCTGTGTAAAACTAACTATTCAGGAAAAGCAAATGGCACAGTGGTAAGTTCTCCAGACCCCAAAATAATTGTTTTATTTTGATAAAATATTTTGACAGTCACTTTTCCTCGGAGGTCCAGACTTCATCTTCCAACCATTTCTGAAGCATCCGCATCATCTCCTCCCAGAAGTCTAGAATTACTGACCACAACCGAGACCAGGGCGGCAGCAAAGTCAAAGATAGAGAAGGCCCTGGAAAAGCTGCCCATCACTATGAAATTTGTGAAAGAAAATGAGATTGTGGGCTCAAAGGTTGAGTGCAAGGTAAAACTAATGACTGACGCCAGTGTTAGAACTTGGGCAGAAATGCAGGCCCTGGTAAAGATAACGCACCTCCAGTGACAGGCTGGAGACCAACTCCCAATAAATGTCAGCAGTTCTAGAATCCTCTGGGAATCTTGCTTCTCATGCTCCATGCAGTCCCCAGAGCTTATCTTAGCATTGGTGACCAACTACAATGCTTCTTTCTAGGCTGTCATCCTCGCAGCCACAGAGCGCATAGGATTCCCCACTCCACTGGTGTCCTTGGACCCAGTCACTTTCCAAGCAGGCCTGGGCATCCCACAATTTGATAGGGCCATGATGGTCACAAGGTCTGATGCCTTGAAACAATTTTCTCAATTGGAGGACGCTGCCCGGGTGTACATAAACACCAACTGGCTCAAGGTCCCGAAGAGGGACCCAAAGAGAATGAAGATAGATATCCCCCGCTCTGAATTTAAGGAGAGCATCCAGATGGGGATGATAACATTGGCCTGGGTATTTGGGCAACCCTCCACCCAAGAATTTGCAAAGTGGATGTACTATTTTCTCCTCGGCATCTCCACTAAGGGAGAGTTCTTCGACTGGGCGATAATTATCTCCAATCATGTCGACTCCCAGTTCCAGCAGTTGAACAAGAAGAAGAAGTTCTACATGACTTATTATGTTTTCTGGGCTTTGGCCCAACAGAGGCCCCACTCCAATGGTCTGCTTATAGATGGCATTCTTGGGATTGGCCCAGGACAAAAGGAACCATGGGACCATTTTCCGTAGATCCAATGGGAGGCCAGCTTCCCCAGTTTCTGCCAGGTAAATGATTCGTTCATTTACTACCATCTGCTCACGCCCACCCGGGATGCCAGATACCACCTATCCACTGAGGTGATGAAGTTGGTTAGTAGTTATGGGCACTACTATATCCAATTCCAGCAGCATACATACATTAGGGTTGCCGGCTTCTCCGGGAAACCCTACTTGTTGCCCAAGCATTATGGGGATAAGATCGTGCTGTTGGAATATTGCCGGCAAATGATAGAATTGCATGCCTTCTTAGCCCACAAGAAGGTCCCTAAAATTTTGTTCCCAATCTCCTGTGGGAACTACACCTGCAGTCTGGCCACCGTGAAGGAGGCAGACAATGAGCTGAAATGTTATAACTTGTAGGAATTTTATCTAGCGCAGAGAAACTTTGATCCGCATGGCCGAATTACAGCAGCACTGCCCCGGGCTTCGGAGCCCCACCACACACACATGGAATACTTTTGGGCTGATTACCAGGATGACGTGGATGTGCGCAGCTACCACTATGATAGAATGACAACCGGAATGATGCAGGAGCTAAAGCTCCAGAGGTTCCCGACAGGTTTCTCAGACACCGCCCCCACCGCAGATCCCTAGTACAAGGAGAAGGGGATTGATAAAATGGCACTGCCAGCAATAAATTGGGCCACCCAAGAAGAGCACATAATTAAGGACTTCACTTGGGAAGTATTCAAGCAAAGTCATGCATATTTTAAAAGGGTGTGTCCCAGGAGTGTGCGCCAAGCTTCCCGATCGGCACCAAAAGTAACACCACAGCCGGTACTGAAATTGACTCTGGAGGCCAGAACTTCTTCATAGGCCGGGACTTCTGCACAAGGAGCAGATAAAGGAAAGGGGATAGCCACAACTCCCCCTGTGCAGCAAGTCCCCATTCAGGAATAGATTAAGAAATCTGTGGCCGCCTCCTAGCAAATGAGGGAGCAGTTGATAACGAGGCTGGCCACTCCCCACTCATGGCCAGACCTATTCGTCCCCCTTCCTCCCTGTCGCTGGTAGCCTTAATGATGAAGGCAACTGGGGTGGATCCTATGGAAGTGGCAGTAATAGCTAATGTGGGGCCGCCCTTAGTCACCTGGAGGAAGAGAGCATATCCAGCAACCAAAGGCAGAACTAGCGCCAAAGGTGTCCCTCCCTAAAGAAGTGGAGATCCTTTCTTCCAGTTCCCCAGAACCGGAGAAAGAAATAGAATAGGCAGAAGTCCCAGCCAGTCCCCCTCTGAAAGAGGAGTTTGATTTATTTGCAGCCGATGAGTTCAAAAACCTTGAAGGGGACAACACACAAGCGGAGACGGGAGTCCTTGAAAAAGAACAAGAGGCTGTGGACCTAGAAGACCTGGAACACGAAGCTGCAGAAAAAGAAGAGCAGCAGACAGAAGAATCAAGACCAGAGATTATCTCCGGGGCTCAGGCAGTGCAAGGTCTGAGAGTAGACCAACAACAACTAAGTGAACAGAAGGCATCCGCTGGGGAACCCAGACCCAAAATTTTGGGAGCAACCGTAACCCCAGCCGCCACGTTCCAAGGGCCACTCCCGGGGGCAACCTTCAGGCAGGTAATCACAGCGGCCCAAACTCAGAATCTCAGCCCGATACTTCCCCTACTACCAACAGATGAAGAAGAAGAAGAGCATCTCTAAGAGGAAATTCTTGAGGAAGCCGACCAGGGTCCAGACCCATCAATTAACATCCAGGATCAGGCTGAGGAAATAGAAATTGAGAATGTTGCTGCGGAAGAAGGGCCGGCAGGGAGAGGAATAGCTGAGGCATATGTTAAAAAGGAGCAGCCGCCACCGAACACCAGGATAGAATCTAAGGAACAAACTCTGGTAGGAAGGCCACCTCTCCCACCTCCATGGCTGGTAGAAAGAAAAAAGAGGAAAGCCCAATCCACTCTGGTAATCCCTATCTCCCTAGCCGAAATGATGGCCTTAGCTCAGGCCCCGCCAAAAGTGAAGAAGGCCCAGACAGTTCATACCCTACGAACTGGGTCAGGCAGAGAAGCAATTGCAGTAGTGGCAACGCCTCCCCTAGACACCGATGAAGCGACCATGGACCCTGCAGATTATAATATCGCGGAGGTATCTTTGGGAAAGAGAGGAAAGTAGGGCGAAGTAGACCTGCTGAAGGAGGTAGCAAGGGTAGTGGAGGCCCGATATGAAAAGGAGGCCCAGAGGCTCAAAGTGGAGAAAGAGAAGAACATAAACCTTATGTGGTTGCTAACCGAGCTAGACAGACCCATCAATGTCGCCCCTCCACAGACCTCCACATCGGAGGAATTACCGCGGAGTGACATAGACTCCCTACGAGTAATGAAAAAGAAGGCCCAAGCAGTAGACGAATGGGTCGCGCTGCAGATAGGAAACACCTGGCGTTTCCTAGCGTCTAATTTTTTAAGGACTCAGCACTCCAGACTGGACCTCACATTAGAGGTAACCAAGAAACTGGTAGAGTCCTTACAAGAAAAGGTGAACACTATGAAGTATTCTTTCAATTTATATAAGTCTTTTGTGATAAAAGCTTCCGGGGTTGACCTCCTTCATACAGATACTTATACCCTTGAGGAGTCAGTTTTGGAGAATTTTGATGAGATGATGGCATCTCGGTATCAATCCCCGGAGGGGATGGATGGGGCCCAGATGGTAAAATTGACCGAGATGGTACTTAAGGGCCATGACGCCGCAAGGATGGTGGATGAATTCAAAAATAATGTTCCAGACCTTGGGGAACAAGTTGAAATGGCCAGATACAGAAGGGCTAGCCTAAAGAAGATTGATGAAGATGGCATTTTCTACCTCCTTCATACCTTCGGTGATAATAAACAGCCTTGAGTGTTCTCCAGGAACTGGGAAAATTTGAGCATTAAGTATTCTTTATTCTTTTGGGGATGTAAGTTCCAGGATCCCGGAGTCCCAGATCCAAAATTTTATATTCTTTAAAATGATCTGCATCCCAGTCCCCGAGGCCGATCGGTCATTTTCAGAGGTGGTTAATAAAGACTGTCAGAGGGTAGTTGGCTACATCAAGAGGCATTGGCTCGGCAGTTGGTTTCTGACAGGATGGTCTTCTCAAGGCACCGTTCACAGGTACACTTGGCACTTTGGAGACAAGGTGCCACATTTCCCATTTATGAGGCATGTAGCCTCGGTCCTCGGAGGACCTACTTTCTACTTTCTCTTCTCTGGCTCTCTTCTCAAGGCCAATTCTTCCGATGTATATTCTTGTCTTCTTCTGACGTGGAAGACCTATTTTGTCTTCAGGTCTTTTATAGGGTGGCACAGGTAGTACCGGCTCCCAGATATTGTATTTTATTGAAGCACAATAAAATAGGGTTAGGGTTAGAGAGTTGTATAAATAGGCAGATCGACCCATTTTGAAGGGTTGACGAAATTGATGATTTTGTAGTCCATAAAAAATAGCAAAGCGATTCCCTTTTTTTTTTAGTTGCAGAGCTCAATGCTCCAGTGTCCTATTCTTGGTAGTTAAATTCTCCCTTGGAGCCACCATTGTATCACACACCAGTGCTTGCTGGAAAGAATATTAATGAAGAAGGAAGGATTCATGGCAATGATATTGTTAGCATTTTTGCTTCTGAGTTAATGGTATTTCATGTTTTAATATTCTATATGTCCTTCACTCTGATATGTTAAGTAGATTAATGACCTCTTTATTCCCGCTACTGATAAAATGCAAACTGATGGTTGTGTATTTCCTCGGTATTTAGTTTAGTATTTCAGAGTATTGTTGATGTTCCGGATATTTTGGCATGATTGTAGTTAGATGAAACGTATTTCTAACCCTGCAAGATCTTTTTCATTTTATTTTCTAAGTGTAGAATACTCTAGAAAACTCTTACTATATTGGATCTCCAGGAGAATGAGTTGAAGTAACCACCTATCCCCCTCGAAAATAGTCACCTCTACCAATCGAGCCCCGCACCGTTGTGATCCAACACCCAGGTGCTTGAGGGCCCGGAGGATTTTTTTTCCTGGAAAACCTTTGTAGGCAAAGTTGGCCGATTTCTCTAGAACCCGGTGACAACTTATGACTGTTGGCGGACCCGGTCAGCAAAACCCCGTCAACATGCAGCACACAAAATGACACCTGCAGAAAGTGAGGAGTTGAATAGATAAGTACATGAGTTGTTCCCGAAATGATTGATCCATGAGAGTCTGAGTCCCTATGCTGTACTAGCAGTATTAGCACCAAAGAAGAATGGAGAGTGGAGGATGTGTACAGACTCCAAGGCAATAAACAAGATCACAATCAAGTATAGGTTTCCATTGCCATGAATGGATGATATTATGGACTGTTTGAGTGGAGCTGTGTATTTCTCAAAGATAGATCTGAAGAGTGGATATCATCAGATTCGGATCAGAGAAGGAGATGAATGGAAGACTTCCTTCAAGACAAAGGAAGGATTATATGAGTGGTTAGTCATGCCTTTTGGGCTAACCAATGCACCGAGCACTTTCATGCGGCTCATAAATGAGGTTCTGAAAGAATTTCTAAGTAAGTTTGTCATTGTTTACCTAGATGATATTTTGATCTTTAGTAAGACATTGGAGGAGCATATGATGCATATTTGTATGGTATTTGAGAAGTTGAGAGAAGAGAAATTGTTGATAAATTTGAAGAA
>MU224674.1:166867-192682 GCA_018584345.1 Thuja plicata | reverse complement strand
AAAATGATTCTCAAGGCTGTCTATCCAATCTAAAACCAAATCAACATCCATTTGTCCATTAAACAATGGCACACCCTCCAAGGCTTTACCACTCAAATCTTTGAGTGCCTTCAAGAAGGGTTCCTCATGTAAGACCAGATCAGGGGTAGGTGTTTCTTCATCCAAGTCCTACTCCTTCCCCTTAGCTTCCTTTTCCTCTTTCTGGTCCACCTTGTCCTTAAACTATCTACCTTAGCTTAGACTTCATCCAAGAGTTGCTCCATTTGAGCCAATCTCTCTCTCAGCAACCTATTATCCTCTTCTTGTTCATCCACTTTCTTGGCCAATTCAGCATTGGTCACCATCTTTCTTGATGCACTAGACTCCTCACTTGAGTCCTTGGTCTACAACATCCACTAGCTACACTATTTCTTCTTTTTCCAAAATCTTGAACTTGTGCTCTAATACCACTCTGATACGGAGCCTCCTTGGTAACCTTCTGAGTTTTCTTGAAACTCTTAATATGTCTCTCTTAGGACCTCTAGGGCTTCCTCAATCCACCCTTCAACACCTTGAATAATTAGTTCTTCCTCTTCAACCAAGGAAACTAACTATCATGTTAAAAAACACCATTCTTGTGTTCCACAAGAACCTTCTTCACAAACCAGTCCAAGCCCTACACTTAAGTTTGGATTTGTAGGAGAGTTAGGGCTTCAACATACTTCATTTTTCCATTCCAACCTAGGTTTTAAACCACCAAATTGATCCATGTTGCCATCGGGTTCAAGTTCCTACTTTCTAGGCCTTGTAGCCTTTTTGCACAATTAGCCCTCCTAGTTTTTAGGAAACCTTAAAAATAGCAAAAATATCTCAAAGGACCCCCTGATATTTTTTATATTTGTTAGGTAAGGAAAAAACCCACAAATAATTTATAGGTCCCTTAGCTTGGAACTGTCCGTACACCCTATTATCAGAAAATGGCACAAATCTTGTTTTTAGACCAGTTTGGAGTCTTGGGCTTCAAAACTCATCTTGTTGGTTCTTTGGGCACTCCTAAAACTTAGGGAACACCTGTAAAAAATCACTCAACACATCCATGGCCTTCTTGGCTCATGAGAACACCCCATACAATTTTTAAACCAACTGTCACTTGCTTCCTCTAACTGGGCTATGAGTTTAGCTCGCCTAGGGAAAGTGCTTAAAAATAAAAGCCAACACTTTGAGAGCTCCTCCTTCCAAAAAATGGTAGCTCCATGGACCTATTCCCCATTCCAAAATGGATGTATAGAACCAACAGTGGGAAGTGGAGTTAGGTCCACATCTCTGCCCCTTGCTCAAAACGGGACAGCAAACAGTCCCAAACTGAAAGAATTTTTAAACCACAAACAAAACATGAATAAAAAGAAACTTAATGAATGAAAAAGCTTGGTAAAATGCATATCAACAACCTCCAATAATCACAAAAAAATAACTAATCTATTTCCAATACAAAGAAAACCCAAAATGCTTCAAACCTGCTATTTTTTCCAGAAAAACTCTTGCTCCAAAATAGTAGTCCATACAAAATGAATTCCAACCCTCACAATTAGGGTTTTTCCACCTTATATGGCTTAGAAACACATTTCCCCACCCTTATATGGATTCAAAACTCTTAAAATCTTGAATTTATTTAGACAACAAAATGTTGTCAGCAACTTTGAAAAGTTGCTCATGTTGCATAGCAACATTTTTCATTTTTTAGCCAATCACACTTTTTAATTGTTTTCTCCACCCATCTACCTTAGCTAACTTTAGCTAGACTACCTAGGGTATCCATGGACCCTAAGTAAAACCATGACATCACTCTACCCATTGATGACATCATCAAAGATAGTCCACTAAACAAGAGCCAAAAAGAGCTAAACTAACCAAAAGCATAAAATGAAACCTATCTAAACTACTCTTGGTCAACATGACCTTATGTATTTACATTTCCCTACTAGAGGGTCTTACACATACTAACACACCAAAAAGAAAAGAGACCACCATATTTGATGGCATCTCAAGGGTTCTCCTTCACCAAGGAGGCTTGGAGAACTGATTTTCTAATTTTAAAGCCATGCCCTAGGTGAGCAATGACTGTCGGGTTACGTGCATGACAGAGATAAGTTTGAATGTAGAAGCAAGGGTGTGTGTGAGAGATATAAACCAAGTATGGTCTCTGAAGCTTTAGGGTCCTATAGATCCCTAGTTTTGAGCTAAGGTCTTTACCAATCCATTTATATGGATTTATAAGAATAAATTAGTAGACTACTTGTGAAGAGCCAAAATAGCCCTATTTGCCCTAAATTTTAGGGTACTGGTGTACGAATGACTTGGAAGTCCACAACCTTGAAAATATTTTAGGTATTCAAAAATGGTATTAGAATCCTAGGTTAGTTTTTGGGGTTATTTGCAAGTTTTGAGAAAGAATCCAAAAAAACTCTCTGGATAGGGGTAATTGTACAATTAGGCCCAATAGGATCCTATAGAGAGTTAACTTGGAACTTGATTGATTAGGGATTGAAGACCCATTCCAATGAAGTTGGAAGGATGTAGAATAAAATTTCTCATGGTGGATATGACCCTTGTAGCATTGGTGAAGTTGGTATGAAGGGATTGGGCCTAGAATCCTTCAAGCTAGAATGAAGCATTGAGACAGAACTATTGGTAGTTGTCCTTCAAGGTTAAACACAAGAATACTAACTCTTGGGGTGGAGTTAGGATAGTCTTAGGCTTGGATACTTGAGACTATTGGGGTCCTAGGATAGAGATTGGGATCCTAAGTAGATTGGGACAAGTGGAGTCCTTAGCAAGCTTGTGTGAGCACACCTTGGATCACTTCTATCAATTTCTAGAGAATAACATAACATGTGATTGAATGATCTCTTTGAACAAAATCAAAGGTTAAGACAAATGGAGTTAGAAAGAAAGGCTCACATTGAGGAATATGCAATTTAATACAAATTAATACAAATTTCCTTTGGAATAATGGAAATAACACACCTCCAAGATCTCCCCTAAGGCCACAACACAATTGATTTAATTCACCTCCAAGATATTCACATTATAGGTCTAACTCTCAACATGGAAACAATGTGGAGCACAAAATTATTGAAGAAGAGCTCCTAAAATTTCAACAAGATGACCGTTATCAAAGAATAATTTTAAAATCATTGGAAAAAAATGATGATCAATATTTAATGCACTTGGCTTCTAAAGGGTTGAAACTCCCCCATGAATTTGATGGTGATGGATTGATTGGAAGAAGAGAACCCTCACCTTTGGAATTTTCCATCAAGGAAATCCAAAATTTGAAAAATGAAATGTCAAACTTAAAAAAAGGAAAAGGAGAGGTGTAAGTCATCATTTTCTATGGAACCCATATACACTCTACCTTTTGACAAGAGTCTATGCATGATGCCTTTTCCAAGAGATATTGAGATTCCTAAGTATGACAAGTATGATGGAAATTGGGATCCACATGATCATGTTTGACAATTATATGCTTTGATTATGGAGTTTACGCATGATGACACTTATCTTATAAGACTATTTACTAGGAGTCTAAATGGCCAAGCTATGGAGTGGTTCACAAACATCACACCTCCACTCAATTATTTTAATGAGTTAGTGCAAAGGTTTATTCAAAAATACTCTTATAATATTTAGCACCCTGTGAAAATGCTTGACCTATGCAACATCAAACAAAAAAAAGGTGAACCTTTTGTTACATTCTTGAAAATATGGAGAAAGATACACTCAAGATACCCATGACAACTTCCATAAAATGAGAAGATTGATATCTTTGTTAATAATCTCATACCTGAGTTGTATTATGACCTTAGAAAGCAAGTCTTTTTATAGAGGATGTTTTGGTAAAAAAGGGTGAGATCACATTGAGCAAGGATAAGTCTACAAATAGTAATGGATATAACAAAGAAAAGAATAAGCCTCAGAATAAGAACAAGCATGTGGTCAATGATGGTTTTGTTGATGAGCCTAAGCTTAAAGATCCCATTTTCAACTTGCCTAGGTCTATCCTAACAACCAAAAAACAATAAGCTGCAAGATCTAATGATTTTGATAAGGCTAAATCTTCATGGGAACCTAGGCCTAAACATGATTTTACTCCCTTGGGAAATTCATATTATGTGATAATTAAGACTTTACTTGACAACAAGATTATCACACTACCTGAATATTCTAATCCATACAAGACAAAAGTGAAACATAAGTGGTGGAATGACAATCATTATTATGAGTATCATAAGAACAAAGGACATAAGACCGACAGTTGCGTAAAGATGAAATATGTCATTCACGATATTATGTAAGATGAAAAAGGTTGAGTTGATTGTCTTGTTAAGAATTTTGATCATAAGGCCTTTAAAGAACCACTCCCTAATTATGAGACCTAATGGACCCAACTATGATTAAGATATTGATGAGAGACCTAAGGTTATCTTGAGATGTATTGGCTCTTCCACACAATCCTAGTCTTACAATGAGTGTAGCCAAATGATCATGCTCATAGGTGTCCAGTCTCCTTCACATAGGGAAAGTCTAAATGTTGTCACTAGGAGTCAACCCAAGGTTATGCTCAGAGGTCCTATTTCTTCCAAGAAAGATAATCCTAAGAAAGTGACATCCTCTTCCAAGAAAGCATATAATTCTAGCAAGTCAAACTACAATCTATCAAATCAACTTTAGCGTACTCTAGCCCATATTTCAATCTTTGAGTTGCTAGAGTTATCACCTATACACAAGGAGATCTTAGAGAAAACTTTACAAACAAAAAATGCCCCCAAAGACATTAATACTAATCAATTTCAGACCATGGTTAATCACATTGCTAGTCTCCATTAAATTTAATTTTCTAAAGAAGATGACAAGTCTTTAAGTCATCCCCATAACCTTTCCCTACATATTGAAATCTAAATCTACTAAACCCAAGTCAAATGCATGCTGATAGGTACTGACATTGGGTTAAATATTTGTTCTTTTAGTATGATTAAGCAGTTAGGATTGTCAATTTTCACCATTGATCCAAGGAGGAAGATTACTATTAAATCCTATGATGAAGTTGAATGGTCTTGTTGGATACATTTCTAGTTTTCTGAGTCTTGCTATAAATTTTTGGGTTCCTAGTGTCAATTTTGCCTAAAATGTCAAGACCTGTCCATAGTACTATTAAAGTTTCCTACAAATGTTGATCTCCAAGTAGTAAAAGTGATGAATTGTGTAAAAAACCTAAGTATTCTTATCCTGGATCTAATTTGAAGTTACCCTTTTTTTGAGTAACTTAAATTTTTATAATTTATGTGCTTTTAAGTGGATGCTTTTATCTCCTTATCTCATAAAGTCAATTGAATATTCTATTTTGTTTGGCAACTTAGAGATAGCTTGTATCTCTTAATCTTGGAGAAAGTGGAATATGATTTAAGTCATTCAAAGACTTAGTGACTGTCGTGGATGCGATCTTGATAGTGTGGTGAGTGCTTTATCTCATGATTTTAATTAAGTTACAAAATTTATTTAGCAACATTGAGTTTACTCAATCACAAGGTCTCAAGATATAACCCATGGTTAAGACTGAGTTCATTCTACTTTAGTCATGTTATCTCCAAAAGAAATTAGATTTAAGTCAAGGTGTTGGAGATTTAACGTTGTTTGTTAATCTTTTCCAAGATGAGCGACAGTCATGTGATCTCAGAACAAATTAGGCTAAGGTCAAGATATCCTTCAGCAATTAAGAGATAACCATAGATCTTGTGTCATCTTTGACTTGATCATGTGGCTTGTACGTAATCTCCCAATTGACTCATGAGTTAATGAATCTTTCAATGATTCATAGATAAAGCTTGTCGCTAGATAAATTTGGGTTGAGGTTAAGTAAAGTTTTTTTTTTAGACTTAGAGATAATGTGGTTGCGTGGTCTCAGAATAAAAGCATGGTTAAGTATGTAGTCTTGAGATTCAGTGCAAAAAATTGGATTAAAGAGAAATCAAGGGTTACCGCATGGTCTCAGAAGGATTTGATGAATTACATAAAGATTGAGAGACTTAACGCTGATCATTGATCAAGATAAGATCTAAGGGATGGCATGTGATCTCTAAATAAAATTTGAGTTAGAGAAATCCTTCAGCAACCTTGAGTTTCCTCATTCACTAAGTCTCCAAAAGAACTACGGTTAGTTAGGGTTAAGTCAGAGCCAAGTAAAGTTAGCAGTGGGTGAATCTAAACCACATATTAACATTAGATCTTATGGCTAGTGTTAAGTCACTGGAAGAAGACAAAAGGTCAAGGATTGTTTAGTGATCAAGAGATAATTATTAGGATGGTTACACATGTTTTAGTGGCTTAGAGATTTGTGGTGTTCGTAAAGTCTCAGAGTAAACCCGAGGTTGAGTAATTTATCTAGCGACTTAGAGATAGCTTGTAGTCTCATGATTTTGTAACAAACTGGAGTTAAAGCCAAAGATTGGGAGATTCAACACAAACCACCAGATTAAAAGGAAATCAAGGGCAGTCACATAATCTCAGGACAAATTATGAAGGTACATGATTATTTAGAGACTTGGCGTAAGGCGTTGATGAAGATCTAATCATGTGGTATGTGTTGAATCTCATAATGAAACCTGGGTCAAGCTAAGCTCTCAGTGACTTAGAGATAATACAGTCATGCAATCTCTAAAAGGACTATGGTAAGAGTAAGCTAAGGTTGCATGGGTTTGTTCTCGTGCCATGAGGTAAAAAAGATATCCTATTAAAAGGGAAAGATCTTGACAAGGTGTAAAAAATCTACTGAGCTGTAAAAGGTAAAGAAAACAAGCCAATCACGATTGAGTTTAAGGCTTGATCACATATAATAGGGATTTAAAACTAAGAAAAGTACTCATGACCTATCTAAGCGGGTTTTTAAAATTCAAGTACCTATCAACTTCAAGTGCCATGGCTAGGAAAAAATTGGTGTCAAAGCATGCAGAGTAATGATAGAAGTGATTGAGTAACAATTCCATAATCTCGACTAGACTAGTGCATTGATTTCTTAGAAATAAATAGGTATGGACTTTGTTCATTTTAGTTTACTAAAGTTTTCAGAGTGCAGAGAAAAGAGATTACATAAGTTTTAGTACTATCATAAGTGAAGAATTGTCTAATTTTCAGGGAAAATTGTAAGAATAAATTGTGTCAAAAAGAAACATTTGTGAGGCCTCACCCCGACCCATCATAAATTTACTGCTCAATCACACTTTGACACTTTATGTTTTGATACATTGATACACTTTTTGTTATCCTGACAGAGACTCATGATATTATGTTATGATGATGATTATATTGTGTGGATTACATTTTGATATGGATTAGACCTAGAACAGGTGGTTGATTTTGATTCTATATGTTTAGATCAGTGAATTGATGAGAAGACCGAATCATGATTAGACTTGACTATTTCATGGATGTTATGTCATGGCGATTAAGGAATTCTTATGTTTTAAACATTTATGTATAAAAATTTCAATTAGGGGCTTAATTCTTCTTATTGATTAATGTTGCTAATTATGAATTGAAAATGTGTATTACATGTAATTTTATCATCTTGGACTACTGATGCTTGAAGTTAAGTGTGCAAGAAAGGGAACCATAGAATTTTTTGGAGAATCAGGGCTAAACACATGTGAATTGAGTAAGCCAAGGTTTAATCCAATAAGGGGTTGAAACCTCATTGTAATGTGACCCTTGTTGTAAATGTAATATGAATGTTTGTTAATAGTTTAAAATTTATGTTGTTGTTTGGACATGTCATTGTGAATGTGATGTGTATTTTTGTTGGTGTCACTTGACACTTGTGTTGGCCATGTGGATAGTGACATGTCAATTAGGGCTTGGGAAAGAATCACTTAACCTTATATGATATTATATTAATCACTTGCATATAGATGCCTTGTAGGGATCACATCACGTTGGAACTCGGATTTGAACCTTAAGGGTACTTTAGAGGGATTAAAAGTGACCCTAGAGTGTATTTTTGACCAAAATTAGTTAACCCTAAGAGGGTACGTTGGGTTAGGGCTAGTTTTTACCAATGGGAGAAACCTAGGTCACCATTATGACTCTCCAAAATGTCTAATTTTCAAAAGTGGCGAAAATAGAGATGGTCTCATGCATCTAACTTGTCCCGCACTCCTTGCTAAACTCACAATTAAGAGGGGAGACAAAAAGGCTAGTTGTCATGTCTCATTATTGCTAGTTCTTGAGTACACTTTTGGGGGTCTTTTTAGAGGGTATTGGGAGACTTAGTGGGTGTTCACCCACTCTCTAATTTTAGAGACAATTAAGGTTTTGGAAAGAGGAAGGATAAGGATTTGGGCTCTTCTCAAGTTTTATTTTGCCATAACACATTTGGAAGGTTGGTTTCTCTTGCCATGGACTGCTTGATTTGTTGCAACAAGATTTGGATGTTATTGTTTATAAATATGAAATCTTGTATGGGACTCATGTATGTAATCTTGTATAGTGTTGTAGTATGTTAATTTTGTTGTTATGTGTTGGGTTGAGAATTTATTTGGATTTTTGTATCAATTCTTGTTCTTTTGGATTGAGAGTATTGTTCATGGGAGTTAAGGCATTACTCACCCTTTGGGAAGGGAAGAAGTGGCCTTGGGTGAAGGGGTTAGTTGGGCTCTCCATTGTAGTGAGAGTCTCTTCTCTTGGAGAAGAGGGATAATTTTATAGAGTATGGGCTCCATGAATCCATGTTGGAAATATTGTATTTTGGCATAGAAATGGCCAATGTGTATATGGAAGCAATGTCAATATAGCCTTGGAGAGGCATGGAAAACTCTTGTTGAGAAATTTTGAAATTGTAATGGCATTCTCCTCCTTGAAAAACACACCTTCACCCTACTTCAATGGGTTTGTAAAACTCATTTGTGAGACCTTGATTGGGATTTTATTATTGTTTTCATGCATATAAAATGTTGTGAGAATTTGGATGTGAAACCTTCTTTAGCCTTGGTTCTCCAAGCTCGGGGGTGGCCTCCTTGAGGCCTTGGTTGGGAGGTGAGATTCCCATGGTATCCCTCATAAAATTTGTAGGTTTTTGAAGTTGTGAATATGGTGCAAGAATCTTGAAAGAAACACCTATTTGGGGGTATTTGTGTGTAAGCAACTTCAATATTGCCTAGTCACTCTTGTATTGAAATTCATTTTTGTTGATTGTTGTAATGTTCAATTTTGAAGCTTCTCAAGCTAGATGTGGAGAGATCTCCTTCTTTATATAATGATTTATTAAAGGAAAATATGTTGTGTACCATCCAAGTATTGAGTAAATTTATCATTTTGAAGATGTTGAAATGTAGATTATAAGATTATTATGTTGTAAAAGATAAAATCCTTAGTTCATGAATATTGCATTTTAATTCCTAAAAGAAAAGAAGTTAATTATCCATGTATAGAAGGATAACCAATATTGAAAGAGAAGAACAATATTATAGTTTCATTTCCTACAATATTAAGAAATTTTTCATCTTGAAACCTCCATAGATTCAACTCTCTTCAAACAAAAAAAAAATCTCCATTTCAATTGCAATTCTTGAGAGGAAGAAATATCCTTTCCATCAAAAATAAATCAAAACTAGTTAGTATAATAATATGAAATTCAACTAATATTATTAGACCGTATAGTATATTTCTCAATAAATCTATCCTAATGCACACTATGATCCTTTACAAAAATTGAACCAAGTAAATCAAAATGGAAAAGCTTATATCAACCAAAGCCCATAGCACTTTCTAGATTTAGAGCAAAAATACTCTCTGAAATTTGTATGGGAAAGGAAATATTCTCTTTACCATAGAGAATTTTTTTTTTTCAATGTGCTTTACCATTAATTAAATTCATAATCTAATTTCATTAACAAAATCAGGATTTTACTCTTAAACTCTAAAATTAACCCACCTTTACCTCTTACCTTTTTGCCTAAACATTGGCTTATGCTAAGTTTAAAATAAAATAAATCACTTTATCAAAAGGGGATGCACTACTTGGGATGCACCACCCTTTCCCCTTGCTGTCATGCTCTACAAAATCTAACATGACCTTTGTTAAAGTCAACTCCCTTCTTAACATGCAAAATTTACTTGGGAGATGGAAGTTTGTTTGGTGGGCCACAGCAAACCATCATCTCCTCCTCCTAGCAAACCGTGCCATCTTCCCTAGGTTCTCCTTGCCATGTGAAATCCTATGTATTGGAAGGTGAAATAGGTGGTTGGGCCCCCCAAAATAGTCCTCTTTTAACCTGCACTTGCTCTTGGGAATTCAGTCCCCTTCCTCCAATGTTTTTTTGTTTGGGTTTTTAGGCTTTGTCATAGGAAATGGTAATTATAAGTTAGTGGATAGTTAGGATTAGTAGGTTAGCTAGGGATTAATTGATAGTTAGGTTAGATTAACAAGTAATTAGTAGTTAATTAAGTTAGTAAACGAGTTCTTATTCCCTTTTGTTTTAATCATTAATTTTGTAGTGTTTTAGGTATATATAAACTAATTCTTTTTGATGTAGCATAATTCATTAGGGAGATAACTTTAGTGTTTTAATTTTAATTGGTATTGGAACCATTTATCAATATTATAGTTAATCATTTTAAATGGCCACTTAGCATTATTTGTTTAGGTTAATTTATTATTGTGAGATTTGCGAATCTAATTATTAGAGATTTTTGTCTAAAGTATTGATTAGTCTATTTGAGAGACGGATTTGCTCAATTGATTCAACTGTATAGTTAATGCTGAATTTTAATTTATTATCAAAATAAAGGGGGATTATACTACTCTTGTGTTCAAGGGGTTAGGAGTTATGCTCAATTTCAATTAAAGGTTAATTTAAATTTTGAATTAGAGAATATTTCAAATGTCTAATAAAAAGGTTAATTTAAAGTTGTATGTTAGGAATTGATGGATTAGGAATGCACGTGTTTTCATCATAGGGGAATAATTTTATTAATGATCTTAGTAGGTTAGGAAATTGGATTTGATTTCAGCTATTGGATTTAATTAATATTTTTTTGGTATAGTGAAATTATTATTCAATTTTAATCTTGTCAATTGTTAAATTTTTCATGTAGGTTGTTTAATAGGGAGTAGAATATTAATTTGACTGGGATTGAGCTAGTAGTTAATGTTAACTGGAACTAGACTTGAATGGATTAAGTTGCAATCTAGGTTAAAAGTTAAGTAAGCATTAGGGAAACCTAGATCAATATATTTTCATAAACCACTAACTACCATCATGATTCTAAACATGGAATCAAAGTTATATCAACCTGAGTTGAGTATTCATATAACCTAAGAAACAAGTTGATTCCCAGTTCTTCATCTGTTTGTGGCATGACCCTTATTCAGTCCATTTTTATACCTTGTAATTCAAAGGTTAACTCTCTATGCTATCACCTTTCTAACTCAACCATTGTTAGTTGTACGTACTTATGTGCTTTTAAAAAAAATTTGTGTGTGTGTGTTTGCCTTAGTTTTGGGCATGAAAACATTATTCAACAAAGATTAGTA
Organism: Thuja plicata; assembly: GCA_018584345.1. Taxonomy (NCBI): domain Eukaryota; kingdom Viridiplantae; phylum Streptophyta; class Pinopsida; order Cupressales; family Cupressaceae; genus Thuja; species Thuja plicata. The sequence continues at coordinate 181,119 of MU224674.1, read as the reverse complement.
ACAATGAGCCAAGCAGCACCAAGCAGAGCTTCTACCAGTGGAAGAAGTGGAGATGTAGAAGATGACCAAAAAGGCAAGAGAAACTATTATCATGAATTAGTGGCTCTACTACCTGGAACAAACCAAGGGAAAAAGGTAAATGATGAACTCCTCATTGATGATATGGAAAATTGTAGAGACGCACATACTCCTTGAGTCTTTGGGTATCATCTTTTTAATTATTTATATAGTAATTGGGATAAGGAAATTTCCATTTCAAACCCATGGACATCAGGGTTAGAAAATCTAGTTGTCCTAGATGTCTTTGTAGACGTAGACTTACTTATTGAGCTGGCTAGGAAATATGATTCTCTTTCTAGAACAATAAAGAAAAGTGATGGCATAGCCTTGGTTACATTGGATAGGGCCTCATTCATGAAGGATTTTTGCATATATCAGCTGTGCACCACAAAGATTGATTTAACAAAGTTAGAAAATTAGTATATTAGAGAAACCACCATTGTGGCTAGATGAATCCAGGTTCATGTGCAAAAATCAAATATAAATTACATAACTGCCATACCAAATTCTAATGCCCCATATTTTTATAAGGATTTGCGATTTTATGTGAATTACATTGCTTATGCACTGTGTACGGTTTTGGGGAAAGATGGGGGCAGTGAGAGGGTGTCTGGAGATTTATTAATGATCATCTTGGACATGCAGAATTCTCATGCTAATACAAATTTTGATTATATTCAGTATGTTATTGATCAAATACATCAAGGCCTTATAGATATCCTCACTAAAAAAAACCCTAAATTTTTGCATTATTCTATTCTGATGCATTTAATTTTGTATTTCAATATTAATAGCATGGATGTACACAGTTTGAGGCCAAGGATGATGTTCCATGACAAGCAAAACCCTGTGCAATTTTGGGTTAGGGTTTGGAACTTTACTTCCAATGAGCATGAATTTTGTGGTTATCAAAATTGGATTACATATCCAATTCTAAATCCCCTAGGTGTGAATGTGACTAGATTACCAATAAGGGTGTTCCAGCTTCTCAGACCTTGTCAATATGTTGATAAGTGGACAGGAGATCATAAATTGGGAGATTTTTACTATTGGGAGAACTTTACTTTTATGAGGGTCCATGGATGTTCCCAACCCCCACATATCCTTCCCAAATATGTGCCCCCAAGGATAGCTATAATGGAACTTATCTAGAAATTGATGTGGACATATAAAGAGCACTTAGGTCGACATAGGAAGGGTAATTTTACACCCTGGAAATTCAAGATTACTAACTTCACCATTGGAAAAAGAGCAATGGATTCCATGAATAAGTGGTTGGGTCATTACAGAATGAATGTGGCCCTCTACAGGTATATAGACCCAGAGGGTTTTATAAAGAGTGCAAAGAAATTGCTAACCCTAACCATCTTTTCTCTTAAAGAGCATGAGGAGTGTGTGGAAGAAGGCCTCATAAAGGGTAAAGTTGATTTGGTACACAATGCTTATAGTAAGCTACCTAGCCTCGAGACCAAGGTCAATAACTATATTGCAACTTTGAATCCCTATTTTGGTTCTTGGTAAGGAAGGGCATCACTGTTTGAAAGGTTGGGAGCCTTGCAACCACACACTATAGGTCTCCCTGAGATTATATGTCAAGTGGGAGAAGAAATTGAGTAGAGCAAAGAAAATCAGATACAGGCTAGGATCAACATGTTTGGCCCAGATTATAATAGATTTATTCCTCTAATAAAGGGAGAAAATGACAAGATTAAAGTGGTGGAATATTGGAGAGGTGAATTTGATACCTTATTGCCTATTAAAGGGGAATTTATAACAGATAATGTTTCCCTAGATATGGATAGATTTAATAATACCTTGGATGAAGCATTTAAGGCAGAAATAGACTTCATCAAGTTTGTTACATATGTAAAGGTCATCATAGATGAAATATGGGACAAACAAAAGGCACAACTACAAAATATTCAGAGCTTTAATTGGCCTTTAGAGGTAGAGATTTCACAATGGGATGTCATCACAAATCCCAAGAAGAAGAAGCCTACAACCATTGTCTTGCATGTATTGGACGAGGAGTGAAGTGGCACCTGGCACCTGATCTATGAGCACATGGAGGATAATCATCAATAAGACTAGTGTAAGTTATCCTCTAGTGGCGGTCACTAGGTCTCGCAATAACTAAAATAGGTTATCCAGAATATCCACAGAAAAAAGTGCCAGCTATCAAAGTTTTTAAATCATATCAAATTATTTACTCAAGTCTTTTATCCACCACTTGAAGGTGTAACTCTATTCTTGTCTTCTATTAATTTAGGGTTTAGCATATCCATTCAAAGCTTGTTGCATCCTTTCTTTCTAAGGATTCTAAGATGGCTAGTGCTCTATAAATAGAAATTTGTAACATAGTGTTAGGGATGGTGAATATACAACTGCTAGGAAGATTTCTCATTTTTATCTAAGTTTTCAAGCTTTTAGTCTTTCTGAATGTATTGAAGAAAAATAATATTAATAAAATACAGTGGAGTTTCCTATTCTATATTATTGTTGTCCTATTTTATTTTTGTTTATGCTCTTGTATGTTTAAATTTTAACATAGTTTAGATATACTAGTTATAAGGTAACTGTGCGATTACTTATAAGTTTCTTTCAAGGAGGGAGTAAATCTTATGAGTGATTTCAGAGGGTTAGACATTAGTGTGAGGATTTGATACAGGGGTATAGGAATGAGAAGATAGTTTGTAAGGCACTCTATCTGAGCTACATGTGTATTTCCATTAATTAGTTTTTGTTAATTTATATCTCATTTTGGCTCTTTGACTAAGATTAGGCACTGGTATAGGGTTTGATAAGTAGTTATTCATCATCAATCTTAAAAAAACAACAATCATTTACTTTTCTTTTATAAAGAACTCATATTCTTAATTAGTTGTATTAGAGAATACAATTCAATTGTTGATTCTTTGAAGAGAGAATCATTAGGTTATCCTTCATGCTTAAATAACTCTAAAAAGATGGATGAGAATCATTGTTTCACTGTTGTTTGCTATTGTTATGTTCATGATCTAGCTTATTAAGCTCTATGTTAAACTAATCATAGTCATATGCAAGGTTTTCTATCAGTTGATGTAGTAAAAGGCAATTGGAAAATCAGTGTAACCCCTGATCTACTGTTAAGTTTATTGTAAAGAAGTAACTTGTATAAGGTAAACCCACCTGAGTTTGTGGAGCTCAAAGAAGAAGGAGGATTAATACTCATTAATTAGACTTTTAATTTCATGAGTCAGGAATTGGGAATCTAAGAGTCAAGCATCAATGCTATATTAAGGTTCTGCAAGAAAAAGCTCTAACAGGTCTTCTAAAGGATTGGTTGTGTTACCTTTTTGGATTGGTCTAGCAGAAAAAGATGTGGTTTTTCAAGTTCTTGATATTCCCCTTGCTTACAACATATTACTAGGGAGACCATGGATCAATGATATGCAAGTGGTTCCCTCTACCTACCATCAATGTATAAAGTTTCCCTTCAATGGTACTGAGTTTTCCATTCTAGGGGATAATTCTATGTCTAATAATATACTTACTGTTGAATCCTTAGTACCACACAATAGAGCTTCTAATGAAACAAAGAATACTCTTTCTAACTGTGAAAAGAAGTTAAAAATGATAAATCTTAGAATGGGGGAATATTGCCTAGATTCCATTGCTACACTCCTAGTCTCCCCTCATTCTTATGGATAACCTTTAGAAGATAAGAAAACTTCATCTTCCACTATAACATGTTGTTGAACCTTTATTTAATCCTTTGTACCCATATAAGATGAAAAATAAGAACAAGCTATTAGAGAATGGATATATAGAGAAAAGGAAGATAAGGAATTTGTGCTTACTACTACAGTCTCTCCCAAAAGATACAAAAAAGGCTATGAATTTCTAGCTAGGATGGGTTACCCAGGTCATGGTTCTTTGAGAAATATGAAACATGCTCTTGCCAAACCTATGAGTCTCACAAATGGAAGGAAATATAAGGATAAGACTAGATTGGGATTCTCTAATGCACAACCTATTTTTGACCAGTCTCCTGATAATTCTAGTCATAGCAAATCTAAAGAAGATATTGTACCTACTCAAACTTTTAACCAAGATTGGGAAAAAAAATTTCCCTCTACTTCCATCCTTTGGAATGAAGATGACCCTCCACTAGAACACCCTGATGAATCTTCTACATCACAAAAAATAATTATGAGTCATATGTTGAAGATCCTAATAGAGAACGTATTTGAATCAACATGGCATGATTATTACAAAGAGAAAATAGTACCAACTCACAGGAATATGAATGGGATTATCTCTCATTCAAATCACTAGAATTGGGAATATATGTGGTGCATACTTATGCTAACTAGACTAAAGTGGTCAATGAGTCACTTGTAGGCCCTAGTGAGATAAACTTATATGCTGCTTTCATTGATAAAGTTAACCATGCTAGGAATTAGATGGATCTAGGTACTTTTGAGGGAGACCTTATAGACTCTAAAAATCTTGTCACTGGAGATGACCTCCCCCATATCAATTATTTGGAACCTTCCACTTCTCTTCCACTCATGTACCTCAAACTTATTGATTGGTCACAACAAAACCAACAACCTTCGTTACCTTCTTTCCAAAATGACTGAAATAGCCTGCTACCTCAATGTCATTAAGCCTGTAGTTTCTTCCACCAGTGAATAATAAAAAACATGACTAAAAAAAATATCAAGTACCTTAGTCATAAAATAAAAGAAAGTTGAAAATAAAAGGTGCTGTAATGGCGAAAACCACTTTGTGGTGGTGTTAGAGCCTAAAAAGGTAAAAACAAAATATGTATGTAAGGGTGAAAAACTCTTTTAGGTACCCGAGGATGAGATAATTGGTAGTCTATATAGTTATTTTAAAGACGGATCTCTAGTCTTGATAGAGCCGACATAGATTATAAATCTTGGGACAACTGAAGTCCCTCAGATCATATATTTGGCTAAGTATCTATCAGTAGATGAAAAACAATAGTTCACTAAGTTCTTCAAGGAAAAGAAAATTAATTTCTCTTCAACATATGTAGATATGCCAGGGCTGGAGACTAATCTAACTATTCATCATCTATATATAGCTCCTGGTGTTAAGCCAATGAAACAAAAATTATGAAAGATGCATCCACACATATCTCTCCTGGTCAAAGATGAATTAGAAAAAATTTTGAGTGCTAGATTTGTATGAGCTATAGCTTATGTTGAATGGATATCAAACATTGTATCTGTATCTAAACATGAAAAATCCATTTGTGTATGAATAGATTTCTGAGATCTTAACAAAGATTTCCCAAAGGATGACTTTCCACTTCGAAACATAGACATTATAGTGGATATGAATACAAATTATGAAATATACTCTCTCATGGATGGTTTCTTGGGATACAATCAGATTAAAATATCTACTGATGATCAAGAGAAGACTTCCTTCACATGTGCATGGGGAACCTTTTGTTGGAACGTCATGCCATTTGGCCTCAAAATTGTTGAGGCTACCTATCAAAGAGCTATGTCTATCATCTTTCCTGACATGATGCATAGAAATATGGAAGATTATGTGGATGATACGTTGGAAAAATATAAAAAAGAGGGACACACATCTTAAATATTTGAGTTTGATCTTAGACAGAATGGAACAATTCCAACTTAGATTAAACCCCAAGAAATGTGCTTTTGGAGTCACCTCGGGAAAATTTATTGCATACATCATTTAAGCTAAAGGAATAGAATTTGATCCTAAAAAGTTCCAAGCTATAAAGGAGATGCCACCTCCTGAAAATATAAGTCAATTAAGAGGTCTACAAGGATTCCTTCAATCCATCAGGAGGTTCATATCCCAACTTGCTCATAGAGCTGAAAATTTTAATAAAAATATACATAAAGGAGCTTGATGTACATGGAATGAGGAATGTGAGAAAAGTCTCAATCAGATCAAATAATATTTGGGCAAACCTCTTTTCTTAAAGCCTCCTATTTTGGGGAAACCTCTTAATTTATACATCTCAGCTACAACCACATCCCTGAGAGCATTATTGGCACAACAAGATGAACATGGGAAAGAAAGAGCTATATACTACATCAGTAGATAATTAGTATCTTATGAAATCAATTACAAAAAAATTTAAAAAATTGGCCTTGTAGTGGTATTTGCATCTCAAAATCTCAGACATTACATGCTAGCACATACTACATAGCTTGTCGTAAAAATTGATCCTTTCAAATATTTACTAAATAAAGCTACTCTCACTGGTTGACTTGCTAAATGGATGATGATTCTCTCTGAATTTGACATTGAGTATGTTGATTGTAAGGCCATAAAAGGATAAGCAATTGTTGATAAACTAGCTAAATTCTATATACAAGATGATGCCCCTATATAGATTGATTTTCCTGATTGATCTATTATGTCTGTGACTGAGTGAACATGGAAGATGTTCTCTCATGGATCTTACACACAGAGTGGTGTTGGAGCTGGTGTTTTTTTTTCACACATTAGGGATACACTATCCAAAAATCATATAAGTTATTATTTCCTTGAACAAACAATATGGCAGAATATGAGGCTTTAACAAACTAAATTAAACTGGCTATTAAATGGAGGATCACTAGGCTACATATTTTTGGAGACTCTCAACTCATTACAAATTAGACTAATGATGAATATCAAACCAAAGATGAGAAATTGATTCCTTACAAGAAGATGATTGATGATCTCAAAAATTACTTCACTTTTGTCACATTCCAGCGAATCCCTACAACTGAAAATAGGGTGGTTGACGCCATGGCCACTTTGGCTTCTATCTTACAATTGGAAGAGCACGAGTCTAGATTTTAATTTCTGGTGGAAGAAATACACTACCCTACTTATGATTCCCTTGAAAATTGCATTATATGTACCATTGTTGGTCATGAATCCTCTCAATACACTAAAATTTACTCTCACTTGTGTCACCAAATCACTCCTGATAACCTAACCCATAATGAGAAATGACAACTCATTCACAATGCTTCCTGCTATACCCTTATATCTGGTGTCTTATTTAGGAAGGTTCTAGATGGAACACTTCTTAGATTTCTAGAGGAAGATGAGTCTGAATGTGCATTAGCTAAAGTCCATGATGGCATATGTGGGTTCCACTCTAACAGTCTTGTGCTAGCTCAAACACTACTTAGGGCTGGTTACTACTAGCTTACTATGCAAACTGATGCTATCATATATGCTAAATCTTGTAAGAGTGTCAGATGCATGGAAATATGATACATGCTCTAGGTAGGGAGCTTATTCCATCTGTTACACATTGGCCTCTTCAGTAGTGGGCTTTTGATTTGGTTGGTCAAATATATCCTAACTAATCTAGTGGACACAAGTTTATCATTACTACAACTGAATATTTTACAAAGTGGTTTGAGGTTGTTCCTCTTTTGGTCACTACTGGGAAACAAGTGTCTTTATTCATCCTTAACCATATCATTTGTCTCTATGACATACCTTCCTCCATAGTTACTGATAATGGAGGACAATTCAAAAACAAGGATCTCAAGTAGTTATGTAAACAATTCAAGATTAAACAACACTGGTCCTCAATTTATTACCCTCAAGGTAATGACTAGACTGAATCTTCTAATAAGATGGTGCTAAAAATTTTGCACAATGTTAGCATTGTTAAAAAATTTATGGTTGTAGGCGTTTCTTCTAGTTTCACAGTCTTATGGTCTCTGTGCTTAAACCCTTGGTTCATTTCCATGAAAAACCCTAAAACCCTAAGTCCTTATGGCTTGTTTTATTTCTGAGTTATTTTTTGCATAACTTAAGTGACTTAAGTCATATTTTTAAATTCATTGGTGGGGCCATGTCTTTATTTCCTAAGTCCTAAGCAAGGTTCCCTTTTAATTTTTCCTAAGATTTATGTCCCCGACATACTTTATGTTTTCCATTTTCCAAGCAAGTCTATCTTAATCCAACAAAAGAAATGTTTCCTCAAACACTAAGATGCCTCTACTTTACTCATCAAGGCATAGCGACAAGGTGTCACATGTCCTTCCCAGATCTTGTGGGGTGAGCATCATTCAATAGCTAATAGTCATCTTAATCCACCATTAGATCAAGTATATCCTACGGTTCGCATTATGCCTTAATAAAAAATATGCAAGTAAATTAGTCTTCAAGGCTTCACATCTAGGTGACACGTGGAAAGTGGTCAGGCTTATAGAGGTGTTATTGATCCATCAGATCAAGTTCATCCTATGGTAGGCATTAAGCCTTAAAGGGAAATATACTATTTGTTTAACCTCCAAGGCTTTGCATCTAGGTGTCATGTGTCCCTTCAAGATTGAAGGTGAAAGAAGATTTGTTAACCGTTAGATTTTATTCATTGTGTGGATCTACATCCATTCAATACCAAATGCATCAAAGTTTTTAAGTTCATCCCAGAGTGCATTTCTATATTGTTTCAACCTATGATTCTTTGAAACATATTTAGACTTAATTTGAGATACTACAAGTTCAGAGTCTCTAATGAATCTGAGACATTTTATTTCATTTCTAGCAGCCATTCTCATACCAAACAAAAAAGCTTCATATTCTGTCACATTTTTTGTACATATAAATAATAGTGTAAATGAAAATTTGAAAGTCCTTCCTGGGGGAGATATCAATAAAACCCCAGCACCACCCCCCTCCCTTGAACTAGCACCATCAAAATACATTACCCATAACTTACTTTGTTTAGATAAATGATTCTTGTCTTCAGACAACAATGCAGGTTGTAATTTTCTTGCACCTTGCTTTTCCTGCACTTGAAATGATCCCATCTTAGTATCTAAGAAATAATTCATATTATTATCATCTTCTTCCTCGATCATATGAGGATTTTTGGTCTCCCTTGATACCTTAATGTTTTCACCATCAATATTGAAAGTTTCAAATTACAAATCACACTAATTGCTTCCCCCCATTGATGTACTCCATTTTCTTGATAACAACATTCCATATTGAGGGGGAATGTCTACAACCAGCACACTCATTGTTAATAATTTTCCTAGGAACGCTTTCAATTTATAAGGTAATGCCTTAATGGTGTTGATGACAGGAACTTCCCTAGAATCCATAGCTTGACACCTCCCATATGGTGTGTCTACCTTCAATCCCATAGATCTCATAACTTCGGTAGGCATGACAATATTAGATGCCCCAGAGTCAATCATATAGTTTTTAAACATTTTTCCATTTATCAACAATGTTAAGAAAAAGGGATGTGTAGTTTCTGCAGTAGTACCAACAATGTTGGTATCCAAATAAATTTGAGGAATCTTTGACACAAGCTCATCAAATTCCTTTATGGATTTGTATTTTGTGTCTGACACTTTCCTATTTATCTCTGGTCCCATAATATTATTTGAACTAACACCATTAATTCATGTTAAATCCTTTTCTTCATGCTCTCCTGTCCTCATCATTTCTAACAAAGGTACCTTAACAATTATTTAAGACAAAAGTTGCCCTATATCCACAGGGGTGTATTTCATATGAGACGGATTTGATCTTTGATTTATATAATCCTCATCTTCTACTTGAGAAGCCAATTTGGACTCATCTCCTTTATGTTGTTTATCCTCCCTTTAAGGATGAGGCATGCAATGTTTTGGTGTTTTCACCTTTTCTTTATAAACATTTGGACCAGTAGGCTTGTTGCCTTTTTTTATTAGAATTTTATTTGCACCTTTCGCCTGTTTTTCCTTTTCTTGTAGCCTTTTGGTAGTATTTGTGGTATCTTTAATAAAAATACCGGAAGGTTTTTCATCTGCACTTCCAACTACTCTGTTTCTTAAATTATAATTTTCCCATTCTTGTGCAACCATGTTTGTTGTAATTTCATAAATTTCTTCATCAAATGGTCTTCTAAGGATAGGGGTCTCATCAAATCCCTCTACATTACATCTCATATTATCAATCTCCCAATCTTGTGTGTTAGAATCATCATGTTGATAATATGTTTCATCATTAACATGTGTGGAAGTCATAGCACAACCACTACCATCATATGCTTCCTCTTCATTATCTTCCTGATCTTTAGTTGCAAAGATTCTAGCAGCAATAACACAATACTCAAGACTATGAGGGGATTGGCAAGCTACACACCAAGGAATATCATTGTACATGTTCATAGTGGTTTTGTGTAGAGGGTTAGGAGTTTTCTCATCAGATTTTCCTTTCTTTTGTGGGGTAATGGGTTTCCCATCCTTCCATTTAGTATTATAAGTATAATTTTGCATCCTAGGCTGTCTATTAAAGTTGCCATAGGAAGGCTTATCATTGTGTGAAATCCTATTGTTACTACTTTCTCTAGGTTTTAAATCTTTCAAGGCATTTAGAATCAACTTAAGGCTATCCTCTTCTTTTGGTTTAATATTGAAAGGTTTATCTCATTCTTTTTTATTGTTCCTAGTTGGTTTCCAATCTTTTCTCCTACCCACTTTTCCAAAAACCATTTTATTTGTCTCAATATTTACCGCTATCTTATATGCTTCTCTAATATTTCTAGGGTTCTTATCCCTTAAAAGGTAACCCATTTTTGCATCAAAAGCATTAAGATAAGTAGAAAGACATACCTTGTCATCTAATCTCATCACGTGCAACAATTTATGCATTTCTCTCTGAAATCTAACGTTGAACTCCACCACTTCTTTATTTGAGTTCTTCTTTATATTGTTGAACTCATTTAGAATGAAACCTTCATTGGTTTTATCCCCATATTGATCTTTGAAACATTCTTTCATTTCATCCATAGATCCAATACATTCATGGGGCAACCCTCTAAACCAGTCCTTGACATTCTCAGTTAGTGATTGGACAAATAATTTCATTATTATATCATCATGCCCAATCTCATAATCATCCATCATATCAATAAAAAATTTATATGCTCCTCACATTTTATAACATTGTTACCGACAAAATTTGGGAGCTTTTCCCTAATATTTTTGGGAATTTCATTTGGATATCCATGTTAGAATAAATTCAGAATAATTGAGAGGGGGGGTGAATTAGTTATCCTCAAGTCTAGATGTGCCAATTTAAAACTTTATACCAATTTGAACAATTTAGATCTACTCGGCAGCAATAATATAAAAGTGTGTAGTTTATTGTACTAATGAAATAAGCTTGTAAAAACTTAACACTAAAATACAACATAAACATTCACACATTTTGACACCATGATTTAACGTGGAAACCCAATATGGGAAAAACCACCAGTAACATGCTACCAAAATTTCACTCTTCTGAAGTGAGCTCTGTTAGGAGCCAACCCTGTTAAAGGTTACAAAACACATTGTCAAATGTGACTGGGTTAAAGGATTTAATCAACCTATCAGAAGTGGCCTTGCTAGAGGACTTAGAACATTCCATTCTGAATGTCACCTTTCTGAAAGGATTTATACAATGACTAATAGGTCAACTTGGTTAAAGGATTTAAACTGATACAATGGTTAGAAAGTAATCAACAGGTTTGATCTAATTCATACAACTTACTTTGCAATCTAGATTCAATTTAGCTCTTATGCTAATTTACTGAGTGGCCTCCATTCTCATCTCAAATTTTAGATCTACTTGGAAATCCATCAAGCAATCTCTCTCTCTACTTCTCTACTCAGTCTTCTTTGCTAGATCATGCCAGTCAGTAAATTAACCATACAATCCTCTTGCATAATCTACATATGCAGTATACCTCATGAATAACCCCTTGAGGTTATCATATACCTCTTCATCTAGGTTAGACAAATATTTTTCTTCTTAATCAAGATTGTAGATCTTAGGTTAGGTCAGATCTAATGGATCATCCCATCATTACATTATCATTTACTTCTCCAAAATAGTCTTTAATTAAATCTTGAGTCCATGCATTAATTGTAGTTGCCCATGCATTAAATAACATGGATCAATCTTTAATTAAATTTACATATCCCAATAAAATCAACTATGTCAGCCAGAGATCTTAAATCTCATTATTAATCAAAATATTGGCACTAGGTCACCATTGTGTTCTCACTCGGCCAACACTGAACTTGCTCGGCAATTTCACTAGTGCTCGGTCATCACTGGCTTCGCTCAACATCAACTTTACTTTGCTTAGCATCAACTTCGCATTGCTCGGCATCAACTTCTCAGTGAACTGTCATTGAAAGATAAACAACATATCACTTTGCCAATGTGCCAAATGATCAAGTACCCTTGTGTTTACCCATAACTCAACTGTTTCACTTGGTCTTCTTGTTATCCTTTTCTTCAAATCTTCTTCATCAGTCAATAGATATGCTACTCAAACAAATAGAAATAGTCTCACCAGTTAAGGTTTGACATCAATGAAAAAACAACAATTATTTCCATTTAAGCTTTCAAAACAATCTTTCCAACAATCTCCCTCTTTGGCATTGATGGCAAAACTAAACAATAAACCAGTAACTTTTAACCATAGTTACCATACAATCCAAAAATTCTATCTGTGTTCCTTGATATGAACAAATATTCATTAATTTCTTTAGCTTCATTCTAATTCTCATCTTGTAAAACTTTTCTCCCTCTGTGTCTATGATCACACTAATGTTTTTCTGTTTCTGTTCATCAATCCCTTTTTCTCTAAGTAGTAAACTCTCCCTCTTTCAGTAAAATTCTCCCTCTATCTTTCTCAGTATATTTCTCCCTCTTTGACAATAATGACAAAGATGTTGAAATCTTCATCATGTAGATTATTCTGAACTCTGTATCATGTTGTTCTTATCATCTTACTTATGACTGATTTTCTTTTTCTGTCCTTGTCTGTCTTTCACAACTTTAGGCAGCATCCTAAAGTGTGACTACCTGTGCATCAATGTGAAAAATATTCTGAATATATTTGATGCAATAGTACCATTCTTAACTAATTAGCCTCAGTTAGGGTAATCACCCCTAATTTACTGCACAAATACTCATGAGCACCCTTGGCTAGTGCCTTTGTAAATATGTCTGCTAATTGTTCCTTAGTGTTCACATACTCCAATCTCACTTCCTTCTTCTGAACTAGCTCCCTCAAGTAATGATACTTGATAGCTATATGCTTTATCTTAGAGTGGATTATAGGGTTCTTATAAATATTAATGGCACTCATTTTATAGAAATATATGACAATTGGTTTTGTGATCTCTTCTTTCATTCCTTTCAGTAGTATTTTCTAATGACATGTAACTGATTGAATGTTTGATAATGTTAAGCTGAAGATGATGCAAGACATTAAATTATTTAATGGTTTATATTGTCATTGATGTCAACTTGATATCATCTATATAGTCATGTACATAATTCCAAAGAATTTAGAGAATCAATGGAACAAATATTATGCTCTCTGCAATGCATAAAAGTCAAGTATTCACTAAGTGACAGACAACACTGACAGAGTGCACACCATCAGTAAAGACAAAGAAAAAATCATAGTGATAACCGATGAGAAAAAAATAGAGTTTCTTGATGAGCTTAAAATAGAGTTTCCCAATGAGAAAGATCCAATGATGTCCGACGGATGGATATCCTAAAGCTAACTAAAGTTACACCAACAGAACTGCCAGTTGTCACCGATGACAAACTGCAGAATTGACCGATGGAATAGAGAGATCAGAAAATGACAAAATATCTAGCTGGAAGAGTTTAAGGATAGAATTAATTGGTTGTTTTATTTGACCACAGTTAAGTAATTGATTTAAATAAGATTTATACATTTGGCAAGAAGATAACTACGAGATAAATTAGGAGTTAAAGCCATAAATCAGATTGGCTGGATTGTTTTTCATGTCAAGAATCAAGAATCAAGAATCAAGAATTAAGGAATATCATGTCTATTTAAGAGACAAGCATAATTCATTTCTGCATGTAATTAGATACATAGAAGGGGAGTGAATAGAAAGAATATGCTAAAGATAAATTGGTGAAGGATAAACTTCATACAGTCCTGATCAATCAAGCTAAGGGAGAGCTAAAGAATTTTGCAGACATCGACGAATAGTGAGGCACAACATCATAGTGAAGAAAGTGTGGAGCACAAAGGAATTAAATTGATACATTGATCAGAGAGGTATTGTACTTAAATAGATCTGAAAATCTGCAATTCAAGTTGCATTAGAAATAGGTCATTGTGTTTCAGTTTAACCATT
>MU224674.1:137168-152753 GCA_018584345.1 Thuja plicata | reverse complement strand
ACTCTTTCAGGTGATTTTAAGGATATTCATGCATTGCTTTTCAGTATGTTATTGATCCATTATTATCATGTTGTATCTTTTGTGTATATGTGATTTAGGGTTATCTAATGATGCTTATGTATATGTTGGATTTCATTTCGGTTATGGTTTCTAACAAAACTAACCTTAGATTTATATGCACATGGATCATTGTATGTTTTCATTACTGTTCGATATGGGATAGAGTCATAGTTACTTTCTTCAGTGAGATCCACATGATAACCTAGTCTCGACCATTGCTTGCCATATGATATATACATGTATGTTTCATCTTTGTGATGACAGGATTGTAGGTACCGGGCTACGTCTTCCTTGAATTGGCAGGAGTGAGCATGCCCTATCACATTAATCTCAATGGTAAGAGAGGGGAGAGAGTTTTCAGGTCCAAATCCTATCCTAAACCAAATTGTCCTAGTTAGTGGACAAGTATCTGTTTTGACTACCCTGACCGAATTTGTATAGTTGATAGGAATTCGTGTATCCCTTTCCTTGAGCATGTTTGATTTTGCTTGTTTTCAGTTTCAGGTGCTTGATGTGATCATGTGGGTGTTAAAGCATGTTATTTATTTAATTGAATATTATTGCAATTAATTATTAAATATAGGGTATTTAATTAATTAAAAATTAAATTAAATACCTATGTTTAATTAAAGTTTATTTAAAGTGCAATTATTGAATATTAATATTTAATTAAATAATTAATTTATTATTAAAATAAATACGCCTTTTATGATTAATTAAATAATTTAATATTGAGTTGCATGGATTATTGTGATGTAAATATTTAAGTTATTTAAATTAATATTTTATTAATTACATGTGCAAGATTTGGTTGAAAAAGTATTTTCAACTCAAGAGATCTCAACTTGAAATTAGGAGTCAAAGTTGAGTTGTGCAAGTAATTAGATATTTTAATTATTAATTGTTATTTCTTTCAATTTTGGAGAGGAGTCTTTTTAGGAGTTAACTGAATGTGTTGTCATTAGGGTTTGCTTGATTAGGGTAAATGGATCCTCATTAGGGAGATTCTTCTCTCATTCTCTCATAACAGATTTTTGGGGAGCATTTTTGGAAGCTTTTGTATGTGCTTGGTTTTGGAGAATAATTTTGGAATTCTCCTTGCTCTGATTTTGTATTGTGCATTCTTCAACAGATATTGAGGTAGGGTCTTGTTCTTGTCAATTCTAATTTTTTGGATCCCTATCTTCTATGCGTCCAAAAAGCTATGAATCCTTGTTTGGTCATTCCTTGCTTGTTTATTTTGAGTTTGATTGATTTCAATTGAAAAATATACTCTTAGATCAATTTCATATTTTTATTCACGCTTGCATGTCAGATATGTGCTTGTGGGCATAAAGGGTTTCATTTTATAGCATTATGAGTAAAAGGGTATTAGGGTTTCTTGTTTGAAATTGTTATTGAAATATGTGCTTATGGAACCCTAGATCCCTGATTTTCAAAGAAAAATGTATATTACCCTAGTACAGGAGTGCAGTCAAAATTTCATATAAAAATACCCTATGGTTCTCCTAGAAAACAAAAAAATTAAACTACCCTATAGTTAGGACTATAGTGGAAAGAAAAATAAATTTCTCTTTTTAAATTGCTTCTTGAAAATTATTGTTTGGGAAAATTACAGCTCCCTGTAAAAAAAAATACAGAGCTAATTAAATATTGCACCAGTCTAAAAGAATAAGACAAAATATATATATATATTGTGTTTTGTGGATTAATTCCGTTTTCAGAATTTAATTTAAAAAAATATATAAATATTAAAAAAATCATATAATTATATGAGTTGTTTTGTTTTAAATTAAAAAAAATATCCATTTGGCAAAGGGCGGATGGCGGGGCTACCGCACCCCCCCAATGGAGCTGGCAGGCTGTCCGGCTCGGCAGCCAAGACTACCAGCGCGGCAGCCGAAGCTACCGGCATGGCAGTCGGTGCCGGCCGACAGTTAGGCCGCGCCTCCCTTAAAAGGGGGCCAGTGGGAGTAAGAACCGGGGTGGGGGCCATAGGGACCCCCCCGTAATATTTACTTTCTTTTTTTATTATTATTATTTAAAAGATGTTTTTAAATCATTTTTTTTTTTAGTTTATTTAAAGTTTGTTTAAAATAAATTTATTTTAATTAAATTTGTTTAAGTTAAAAATTAGTTAGTTAAATTATTGTTTAAACTTTAAATTAGTTTAGATAAATTTGAATTAATTTAATTATTTTTAAATTGATTTATGATTTAATTTAAATTAATTTATTATTAATTTTTAAATTAATTTAGAGTTAATATTAGATTAGTTAGGGCTAATCATTTTAAATTTAGTTGAATTGGTGAATGAGGATTTCCTTTAAGGGATTATTTTTCTAAAGAGGGATTTTTATTTTGTCAAGGTTATAAATTTACTATTATTAATCATCGAATTTTGAAGATGTAAACTAGATAATGGTAGAGTCATTATTGGACAAATTTTATTAATGCTAGGTTACACCTAAGACTTAGTAATTTTGTAATTATAGCTTAGATTGGTAATTATTCCATGGATGTGTTTATATGCTGATTTTATAAATAGATCTATAGGATATGTTAACGTTACCAAAATGAAGTATTTAATTATTTTTGGATAGTAATTGTAATGGGTAAATGAATTTGCATGACTAGGGATTATAAATTTGTTTACTCCTATGTTGACATTATATTTGATTTGATGCAATATGAATATGGATTGTTGTATTATGATGTATTTTGGGTGTGTGTTTATATGAATTAGATATTTTCCTGTGTTATCATGCTTTCAGGTATCTATTGGGATTAGATGACCCTAGGAATTAATCTAGAGGTTTTTGGGATTATACTCTCTGCATGGTGTTTTATGCAATGTCATTGGTGTTTATATGATGATGTCATAGTCCTGATTTCCTATACCCAACCCAATTCTGTTATGATGTGTTTTATGGTCTTATGAGTGTACTGTGGATGTGTTTGTGGTTATCGTGAACCTATGTGCTCCTGTATGGGTAGGATGCGATTTGTGGTTATGTATATCTTCTTGTCTTGATCTTGAACCTAGGTAGGTTAACTAAGTGTATAGTAGGGAAGTGGCTTGCAATGGGGGTTCAGGACCCTAAGCGGTTACTAGGTAAACCCATTGGCAAGTTACTTAATAAGTGAAAATAAATGATACATTAAAGGGGTTAAAAATAAACAAATAAGATGTCTGAGTCTCTACCCATGCCTTGGATGCTATAGCACGATAGGATGGGAGTTGGGATCCTTGTCTACACGAAAGGATCACCAAGCCACATAGTGTCACCTGGAGGCCAGGGTCAAGAGGTACTACTAGGGTTACCTTCAATGTTGGACTTATGTGATGACACTTCCCTATATACAGCTTAGGTTATCCTATGTGTGTCGGTTGTATTTGGTGTTGTTTAGTATTCTTTGTTATGGTTTAGATTGCTTCTAGGATCTTCCTTTGCATTGAAGTATGAGGTCATGTGTACCTTGTTTTTTATTCTTGTTGTATACCCCATGTGATGGGCCCTTTACTATCTCCTCAGCACGGTGGGAGTGGACCTTTGGTTCCACGTGGTCGGGTGGTAGTGATTCTTATTACCATTGAGATTCTGACAGATTCTTCTTCATGCTTGGATATTCTTTGATACAGTTCTATCTTCTGATTCTTTTGGAGACTAGTTCAGTTTCATGAGTTGTGTATTTATACCATATGTTTATATTGGTTATCATCCTTGGAGGATGAATTATATTGATTATTATGTATCACTACATACCCTGTGACTTGTGTAGTGGATGTTGATTAGGTAGTATACCTTATGATATCAATTGTATATGTAATCTTTACTATGAGATGTATGTAATTGGTTTCAGATTATGTAACCTTTATGTCAGTTCTTATATTTGTATTCGGAGGTTAGTTGTTTAAGTAATTCTACGTCAAGGAACCCTCGAGGAATGTTAATCATGTATGAGTTATATTTCATGTACGTCATGTACTTTATTGTGCTACTTCTGCATTGTTACTAATATTGTTTGTAAATATTTAAAATAAAATTGTTTTGTGAACTTAGTGTCGTGTTTGGGTTAAGTTCTCCTGGGTTCCCTAGCGGGGCATTACAAAAGAAGATACTGATACTAACACTTTGATTGTTAAAATATTTGTTGATGACATCATACTTGGAGGCAATGATATGCTATGCAAATCATTTACTGATGAGATGAGTAAAGAGTTTGAGATTTCTATGTTTGGAGAGATCAAGTTATTTCTGGGTTTATAGATCATTCAACAAAGTGAAGGAATTTTTATTACACAGTCCAAATACATCAAAGAGGTCCTGAAAATATTCAAGATGGAAGATTCCAAACCAGTTGGAACAATGATGGCTACTAGATGTAAATTAACAAAGGAAGACAAGTCAACAGAGGTAAACCAGGCTTTATATAGATCAACGATAGGAAAACTCATGTATGTTGTACACACTAGACCAGATATTGCACATGCAATAGGAATTGTTGCTAGATTTTCTACTAACCCCGAGGAGTCACATATGACTACTATGAAAAGAATTCTAAGATATCTGAAAACTAATGAGGAATTTGGCTTATGGTATAGAAGAGAAGGAAAATTTATACTTAAGGTGTTTACCGACGCTGATTGGGCTAGAAATCTTGATGACCAGAAGAGCACAACCGGAGGAGCATTCTTTATGGGTGACAGACTTGTCACATGGATTAGCAAGAAGAAAGAATGCATCTCTCAGTCTACTGTAGAAGCAGAATATGTTGTTGCTGCTGCAAACTGCTCAAATATTGCATGGATCAAATAGTTGCTGCAAGGGATGCATATGAAGATCACAGAACCAGTGATTATCTATTGCGATAACACCAGTGCAATAAAAATTTCCAAGAATCCATTCATGCATGCAAAGACTAAAAAAATTGCCATCAAGTATCATTATCTAAGAGAACAAGTTCAAGTAAAAGAGGTGATACTTGAATATGTGCAATCAAAAGAATAATTGGCTAATATCTTCACCAAGCCACTACCCAAGGATACATTTGAGTACCATAGTAAGAGAATAGGGGTCAAACCCATATCTACTAGTCAGTAAAGGAATAAAGGTTGCATCATCCATATATTATCAGAATATCATTCATGATTGATGCAAGAAAAAGATGAACTTCAAAGCTACATCTATATACAAAAAGGTATATATCAAAACTGAGCACCAGAGCATATTACTGTATTGATGATGGATATGAGAAATTCAAGGAATATATTATGGATAGAAGAAAATTGTTTGGCATGAATGTCAGATATTTGTAACATATTTTTTTGGCATTATTGTCAAAGGGAGAGAATGTATCCATATTATCATTAGAAACTATTCATTATCAGATTATTCCAAATAGGGAGAGATCATATCTATAGGGAGCAAATTTGTATCAAAGTTGCAAAAAAAAGACAAAGAAATCAAAGAAGAAGAATAATCAAAAGGGAGAAATTGACACTAACAGAGGACACAACACATCTGAAGAAGACACAGAGAAAGCTGCAAGAATCAAATCTAAGCTAACATAGAGCTTACCAGCGGTTAGACTTTTTATCAGTTATAAAAAAAAATTGTTTGGTAATTTGATGAATCTCAACAATTGTATTTCATATTATATTATAAATAGTATAGTATGATAATATAGTATGTTTCCATCAATGCCAAAGGGAGAGATTGATGACATGTAACTAGTTGAATGTTTGATAATGTTAAGTTGAAGATGATGTAAGACATTAAATCAGTTAATGGTTTGTATTGTCATTGATGTCAACTTGATATCATTTATATGGTCATGTACATAATGTCAAAGACTTCAGAAAATAAATGGAACAAATATTATGCTCTCTGCAATGCATAAAATTCAAGTATTCACTAAGTGACAGACAACACTAACGGAGTGCACACCATCAGTGAAGACAGAGAAAAAGTCACAGTGATCACCGATGAGAAAAAGACAGAGTTTCCCAATGAGTTGAAAATAGAGTTTCCTGATGAGAAAGATCCAATGATGCCTGACAGACGGAGATCTTGAAGCTAACTAAATTTACACTGACGGAACTGGAAGTTCTCACCGATGACGAACTACAGAATTGACCGACAAAATAGAGAGATCAGAAAATGACAAAATATCTAGCTGGCAGAGCTTAAGGATAGACTTAACTGGTTGTTTTATTTGTTTTATTTGACCATAGTTAAATAATTGATTTAAATAATATTTATATAGTTGGCAAGAAGATAACTACAAGATAAATAAGGAGTTAAAGTCATAAATTAGATTGGCTAGATTATTTTTCATGCCAAGAATCAAGAATCAAGAATTAAGGAATATCATGTCTATATAAGAGACAAGCATAATTCATTTCTACATGCTATTAGATACATAGAATGGGAGTGAATAGAAAGAAGATGTTGAAGACAAACTGGTAAAGGATAAACTTCATACAGTCCTGATCAATCAAGCTAAGGGAGAGGTAAATAATTTTGCAGACACCGACGAACAGTGAAGCACAGCATCACAAAGAAGAAAGTGTGGAGCACAAAGGAATTAAATTGATACATTGATCAGAGAGGTATTATACTTAAATAGATCTGAAAATATGCAATTTAAGTTGCATTAGAAATAGGTCATTGTGTTTCAGTTTAACCATTGAAGCATTAAGTCTCTTAATAGAGTAGGACTTAACTGTCTTCTATATATTGAGGTACATCCCAAGGAGTGCCATAAAGGTTGATTCATAAAAGTATCATTGGTCTTACCTAAAGCCTATTGATAGTCTAAGAAGGAGGTTGATTCAAGGATGGTAGTAAGATTAGCATAAAGCCTATTGACAGTCTAAGAAGAAGGCTGATTCAAGGATGGTAGCGTAGATGCCAGATACTAAGTGACAACCTATGTATAAAAATCCTCTAACAAGGTCTCACTTAACATTTTATTTGTAACCTTTAACAAGGTTGGCTCCTAACAGGGCTCACTTTAGAGGAGTGAAAATTTGGGGTACCGATCCTAGTGGTTTTTCCCCTTAACAGGGTTTCTACTTTAAAATCCATGTGTTATGTGTGTATGGTTTATTACTTTATTGTTTTACATTTAACATATGCATTTCTGGATTGATTGGTATACTTTTCATATTTACTAAGTATCAGTAAATAAGTTTTACTACTTATCGGTAATCAAGGAGCATAAGGGCAGACAAGATAAACTGATAGACAGTTAATTATTTCAAAGTATTTCAAGGCATGCATCTTGTAGGACTTAATAATCTGAGGTATATTGATTGGTGGATTAAAGTTTTAAAGATAAATTTTTGAGGCCACTGATTAACCCCCCCTCTAAGTTATTAGTAACATTTTCAACCACACAATATTAGAAAAATTAATTGCTGCCACATACTCGGCTTCAACTGTAGATTATGAGGTGCAGTTCTATTTCTTGCTTGTCCATGAAACTAATCTTTTTCCCAAAAGAATTGCTCCTCCTGTAGTGCTTTTTCTATCATCAACATTTCTAGCCCATTCAGAATTAGTATAAACTCTGAGTTTAAATTTATCATTCCTTTTGTAATATAGACCATATTCATCTATTCCTTTCAAATATCTCAGAATCCTTTTTACTGCCATTATATGAGTTTCCTTGGGATTGGTAGAAAATATATCAACAATTCCAACAACCAATGCAATATCAGGTCTACTGTGTACAACATATTGTAGTTTTCCAATCATTGATCTTTGCAGTGTCTGATTTACTTCTTTTGTCTCATCATTTTTGGTTAACTTCTGTCTAGTAGCCATGTGTGTACTCACTGGTTTTGAATCTTCCATTCCAAAAAAATTTAGTATCTCTTTGAAATATTTTGATTGAGTAATATAGATACCATTCTTCATCTAATATATTTGTAAACTAACAAAAGAATTTATCTCACCAAACATAGAGATATCAAATTTAGTTTGCATCTCCTTTGCAAATGCGTGGCATAACATATCTTGTCCACAAAAGATAATGTCATCAACAAAAATTTCAGCTAATAAAGTACCTTTACTTTGCTCTGTCTTCAAATATAGATTGTTGTTGTCATTGGCTCTTGCAAATCCAATCTTCATCAGATAATTATGCAATCTTGCATACCATGCTCTGGGTGCTTGCTTCAGTCCATATAGTGCTTTGTGTAATTTGCAAACCATATTTTTTTTTCTTGGGTCAACAAATCCATCGGCTTGTTCAATGTATACTTCTTCTTCTAATATACCATTTAAAAATGATGACTTCACATCCATTTGATAGACTTTAAATCCTTTGTAGGTTGCATATGCAAGTAAGGTTCATACTCCTTCTAATCTTGAAACTGGAGTGAATGTCTCTCTATAGTCAATTCCTTCCTCTTGTGCATAACCCTTGCATACTAGTCTAGCTTTATTTCTTGTTACCTCTCCATGTTCATTCATCTTGTTTCTGAATACCCACTTAGTACCAATTACATTTTTTTCATTCAGCCTAGGTACAAGTGTCCAAGTATTTTTCTTTTCAATCTATTCAATTTCTTCATTCATGACTTGAATCCAGTCTTTATTGTCTAAGGCATCTTTTACTATTTTAGGCTCAAAATCACATAATAAATAGGTATCTTCTCTCAATTTGCTTCTTGTCATGACTGCAGAATCCTTTTCTCCTATGATTTGATTAGGTTTATGGCACTTTCTTACATACTTTGCCAAAGTAGGTTCTTTCTTTGCTTCAGATTATTCATTCATGTTTAATTTAGGTTGAAACTGTGACTCGACATCTCCATCAGATAGCTTGGTAGTAACCTCCTGTTGCCCGACAATTTCATTCTGTGACTTGGCAGGTGCGAACTGTTGCTCGGCAACTTCATTCTCAGTTTTAGGTAATTCATTAGAAACTTCCTCATGATTATTGGTGAATGACTTGTAACTCTCAGGCTTATTCATGCTTTCAGCTTCATTTCTTTCTCCATATTCATCAATTCTAACATTTGCACTTTCAACAATTTTGTTAGTGTTAGAATTCAAACACTTGTATGCTTTACTTTTAGTTGAATATCCAAGAAATATGCTTTCTTCACCTTTAGCA
The DNA here is from genome assembly GCA_018584345.1 of Thuja plicata. Taxonomy (NCBI): domain Eukaryota; kingdom Viridiplantae; phylum Streptophyta; class Pinopsida; order Cupressales; family Cupressaceae; genus Thuja; species Thuja plicata. The sequence continues at coordinate 143,561 of MU224674.1, read as the reverse complement.
TCAAGCTCTTGATTTATGTTATCCTTCAGTATGAAACATCTACTTCCAAAAACTTTAAAATATCTTACACTAGATGCATATCCATACCATAGCTCATAAGGTGTAGTATTTGTACCTTTCTTGACTTGTACTCTATTCAGGGTATAGACTATTGTACTTACAACTTCTCTCCAATATTTCTGTGCAACATTTTTCTACATCATTAGTACTCTGGCACAATCCATGATAGATTGATTTCTTCTTTCAGCTATACCATTATGTGGTGGTGTCCTAGGAGCAGACATCTGTCTCTTTATCTCTCTTCATTACAAAACTTGTTAAACTCATTAGAAATAAATTTGCCTCCTCTGTCAGATCTCAGAAATTTTAGATTCTTACTTGTCTCCTTTTCAACTTTTTCCAAGTACCACTTAAAAACTGGAATGCATAATATTTTTCTTTAAGAAACATAACAATCATTATTCTAGAGTAATCATCAACAAATAAGATAAAATATATGTCTCCCTAGTAATTTTTCTCACCAATAGGTCCACAAAGGTTAGTATGAACCAATTCTAGAATATCCTCAGAAGTATGAGTTTTACTCTTGAAACTATATTTAGTCACCTTTCCCAATTGACATTGCTTGCACATTGCATTTTCAGGTTTCTTTAACTTAGGTAGCCCTCTAACCTTTTTTCAATTTGCTTATGCTTACCAATTTATCAAAGTTTACATGACACAACCTTTTATGCCATAAGAAAACATCACTGTATTGTGCAAACAAGCAAGTCTCAACAGTTAAATCTAGATAAAACAAGTTACGTTTTGTCAACTCACCACTTACAACTAATTCTCCATTGGCATCATAGATCTTTTCTTTCCTGTGATGGAATTCAACTTTGTAACTAGAAGTATTCAGCTGTGAAACACTCAATAAGTTATACTTAAGATCATCAACCCAATATACATCATCACATCTAATTTTTTTAGTCAATTGAATTGATCCTTTCCCTTTAATATGACATGGTGTATCATTTGCAAATTTAACATAACCACCTTTACACTGATCTAAGGTTTCAAATTTATCTTTATCACTAGTCATGTGATGTGAACAAGCACTATCAATAATCCAATGATCACCTTTACTCATATATAAGAAATTAGTGCAGTTTTCTCATCATCATCATCATCATCATCATCAAAATCATTTTTCATTGCAACATACACAACTTCTATATCATTTTCATCAGATTTATCAGATTCATTGTCAGAAGCTTCTTCAACTATATAGCAGGATTTCTTACCTTTGTCTTTGTAATCCTTTTACTTCCTGAAGTCTCGGTCATCCTTTTTTTCTTTATACTTGTTGTCTCTTCTTTCATCTTTTTCATTCTTATCAGGACATCTTGCAGCAATATGACCAACCTTGTTACATGAAAAACAAATAATAGGAATTTTACCTTTGAATTTTCCTTTTCCTCTAGCTAGTCTTCTTTTCAAAAGTGCCTCAAGTTCTTCTAGATCATCATTAGAAGTGTCACTATTGTAACCACCTGGATTTGATTTTCTCATACTATAGACCCTATTTTACCTAAGTGTGATCATACCCCAAATTATGTTCAAATGACCCTGTTACTGCTTGGCATAATTCTTTTGAAATCAATTTAATCTCCTAAAGTGATCAAATTGTTAGAATAGTCCCAAAGGATAATTGAGAGGGGGGGTGAATCAGTTATTAGTAACTTTAATTATTTAACTTCTGAATACAACAAAGTAAATTCTTAATCAGATAACACAGTACACAACACACAATTTGATTATGGGAAAACTAAATGGTAAAAACTCGGGTGGGAATTAACACCCACAATGAACTATACTTGTTTATAGTAATCCATGTTAGAAGATATCTAAACCCTATTAGGAGTTTTAATTTACAATGCAATAAGTATAGTGACCTGGTTAAGGGTCAAACCCTATTAGGAGTCTTTTACAAATAAACCTATTAGGGGTGGTGGACTCACTGTCCAAAATCTCACTGCTTGATGGTGAAGGCTACAACCTTCTGTATAACATATATGCACTGTCTCTAATGATGAACTATAGAGTATACCTGCTGACTTGATCAGTTCCAGTGTATTGCAATCTTTCACTTCTTCTTCACATAGACTCTTGATGAATGAACCAACTTTGATAATCTGCTATATACTTCTTTCTTCTCTTTTCGTATCATTCACACTTAGCGTGTCACCTTTGACTTGCTATAAGTATCTTCCTCAAAGTATGACATCATGGGACCTACAAGACAACTCTTCATAACATCATTTTCAGATCAACTAAGCACACAAGCATTATTACAACCGCACAAGTATAAACTGAATAGATGCGACGCTTCACTAAGTCAGCCTCACCAATTTAACTCTAACTTTACAAGCTTCTTGAAAAAAGTTTGGTGCCTTTGGATTAATATCATCAACTCATAACTAATCATGAATATACACACACATATATAGAAGATAGGCACAACTCAAGAAACATGTGATATACGTCGGCCCTAAACAGTTTCACTTCCAGAACTATAACTGCCAATAATAGAATTACATAACTTTACTGAAACTTCATATCTAGGTCTACATCTATGAATATAACATAATAAACATGTCAATAACATGTATCTATCCACACAAGTCTTCATATAATCATTCTGATAAGTACATACAAAATTGCTCCTATGTATTATATGTTGTCATCAATGACAAACATACAATCAATCAACTGCTCATAATCAAATCTCCAAAAATCGCCCCATTTGACATTGATGGAAACATATGATATCAAAACCATCCTCTATTCATGGTGTCCTCTTTCTTTTAAAATTTTCTCAATATCCTCATCAAAGATTTCTCTAAACTGTCGCAGTTCCTCTGTCTGTGTTTTTGTTCCATGTATATACTCCCCCAGAGTATATGCTCCCCCTTAGTACATAATCCCCCTTACTATATACTCCCCCTTTGACATCAATGGAAAAGGGTGCCATAGATCTTTAGGTACATGTACTACTCCAGCTGTAGAGTAGTCAACCATTCATCAGTCACTTAATGACTAATGTTTTTACTACTTCTTCTGAAAAGACTTAGGAGAGGGAATTACTCCCAACTTCTCCCTGAGATACTCAAAAGTATCCTGTAATAAAGGCTTTGTGAAAATATCTTCCAACTATTCTTTGGTGTTCACATAGTCCAATTTAACTTCTTTGTCTGCAACCTTTTCTCTTAAGAAATGGGTCTTGATCTCTATGTGTTTTGTCTTTGCATGCATCATAGGGTTCTTAGACATGTTGATAGTGCTAGTATTATCACAATGAATAACAATAGGATAATCAAACTGAATGCCAAATTCTTTAACTATCTGCTTGATCCAAACCATGGTTGAACAATTTAGTGTTGGTGCAACATATTTAGCTTTTGTTGTTGACTGAGAAATATAGTTCTGCTTCTTGCTTATCCAAGAAACCAACCTGTCTCCAAGGAATACTGATCCTCCTAAAGTGCTCTTCCTATCATCAATACAACCTTCCCAATCTGCATCTGTAGACACATGAAGCTTTACATTCTCTGATTTTGGATACCATAAACCATAGTCTATAGTTCCCTTTAGATATCTGAATATCCTCTTGATTACCATTAGGTGACTCTGCTTGGGTTCAGCTACAAATATTCTAACAATGCCAACTACATTAGATATGTCAGGGTCTAGATTGAGCTAGATAAATGAGATTACCAATCATAGATTTATACAATGTTTTATCAACTATTGTGGAGTCATCATCCTTTGAAATCTTGCTTCCTGTTATCATGGGAGTGCATTGTGGCTTACAAACTTCCATCTGGAAGGTCTTAAATATTTCCTTCACATATTTTGACTGATTAATGAATATACCTTTATCTGTTTATTTTACATTCAGTCACAAAAATTATTTTATAGGACCAATCATACTCATTTTGAATTTATTCTGCATTTCTTTTGCAAATGCAGTACTGAGCTTGTCATTACCTCCAAAAATAATGTCATCAACAAATATGGCAACTAATAGTAATCCCTCAGGTGTCTCCCTTGTGAATAGGTTATAATCTATTGCTCCTTTCTTGAATCCAATCTTGGTAAGATAACCATCAAGTCTCTCATACCAAGCTCTTGGGGCCTGTTTAAGACTATAGAGTGCTGTCTTCAATTTGCATACCATGTCTGGTTTATCTGAAAGACTAAATCTTTCAGGTTGTTCAATGTAGACTTCTTCATTCAAATCACCATTCAAAAAATTTGATTTTACATCCATTTGATAAACTTTAAAGTCTTTGAATGTTGCATATGCCAAAAACAATTTAATGGCTTCTAGTCTGCTCACAAGGGAAAATGTATTAGTGTATTCTATTCCTTCTCTCTGCGCATATCCTTTGCATACCGATCTTGCTTTGTTTCTTACTACTGTACCATCTTCATTCATCTTATTTCTAAATACCCACTTTGTTCAAATCACATTTTTGTCACTGTGTCTAGGGACCAATTCCCATGTATCATTTTTAATTATCTGATCTAATTCTTCTTTTATTGCATTATTCCAATCATAATCATTACAAGCATCTTCAACACTTAAAGGTTCAATCTATGAAAGTAAACATACCTCTTCATCCATTGCTAGACCTTTTTCTCTTGATCTGGTCAAAACATTGCAGCTCTGATCTCCAATGATGTCATCTTTAGAGTGGTATCTAGATGTGAATTTTGGAACCTTAGGTGTGTCTTCTTCTTTTGTAATCTATGATTCTTCTCTTCTTGATTCAGGGTCATTGCATGAGACATCAGTACAATCAAACATTTCTTCAATAGCAGTATCTTTGCTACTAGGTCTGGGTTCATCTTCAATCATAGGTGCATATTTATAGTACCTCTCTTGAACCATAAACATTTCATCAATCTTAACATGTTTGCTTTCAATTATCTTCTTTAATCTCAAATTGAAACATCTATATGCTTTGATTTTAGTAGAATAACCAAGGAAAATACCTTCATCACTTCTGGCATCAAACTTACCAACAACATCATCTCTCTTGATGTAGCACTTGCTGCCAAAGATTCTAAAATACTTTACTATAGGTACATTTCCAAACCAAAGTTCATAGGGTGTCTTATCTGCACTTGGCCTCAATTGAGTTCTGTTGATAGTATATACTGCTGTGTTCACTGCATCTCTCCAATAGGTGTGTGCAACATTTTCTTGAATCATCATAGTGTGTGCTATATCAAGTATGATCTTGTTCCTCCTTTCTACAATCCCATTCTGCTGAGGGATTCTAGGTTAATTCAACTATCTTTTAATACCATGTTCTTCACAATAATCATAGAACTAATCAAAGGTGAACTCTCCTCCTATATCTAATCTCAGACATTTTAGTTTTAATCTAGATTCATTCTCAACTTTAGCTTTGAATATTTTAAACTTCTCAAAGGATTCAGACTTCTCCTTTAAGAACAAAACCCACATCATCCTAGAAAAATCATCAATAAACAAAATGAAATACATTTCTCTGTAGTATAATCTTGTTTGGGTAGGACCACACAAATCTGTATGCACTAGGTCCAATTTGTTCTCAGCTAAGTTTTGCTTGCTTCTGAAGGAACTCCTTACAAGCTTTCCCATAACATATTCCCTGCATATTGTGTCTACTAGTCTTGTAATACTTGGTAGGTCTCTAACTGCCTTGACATTACTTATCTTTACTATGTTATCAAAATTGATGTGACATAGTCTCTTGTGCCATAGCCAACTATCATCCACCTTTGCAACAAAAAAACTTACATTAGAATTGAGCTGAAAAATATTACCTTTTGTTTTGGAACCTGATGCAATCATGTCTCCATCCTTGTTGTTAATGATGCACTTTTTTTCTTTGAACTCCAAATGATAACCCTTGTCAAGTAGTTGTCCAACACTCAGCAAGTTATGATGTAATCCATCAACATATAGAACATCATCTGTCTTTTTCTTTCCATCCAAAGTGATAGAACCTCTACCTATGATAGGTTTAGGAGTGTTATCTCCAAATCTAGCCATACCACCTTTGTATTTGTCCAAATGAACAAATCTATCTTTGTCACTTGTTATATGATGGGAGCATCCACTGTCAATGATGCAATCAGTTCAGATGTCTGCTTTGGAAATTAGGGCTAGCTCTTGTTCTTCCTTTTCATCTTCAATGTCCATTTCTTCAAGCAACTTTTCCATGTGTCTAAGGGCAACAAATACAATTTCATCTTCTCCTGAATCTTCATCAGTTACACCTTCTTCAGCATGATAACATTCCTTCTTATATTTGGGTTTGTAATCAGATCTAAACTTCTTGACTCTTGTGGGAC
>MU224674.1:102914-119519 GCA_018584345.1 Thuja plicata | reverse complement strand
GCTTAGCAACTCAACCCACTTGAGAAAGTCCACTTTCTCAAGCTTGACTTCCTTAAGGTCCACCTTCTCAAGCCACCCTCTTACACCCTCCCTTGCTTCTTTAAGGCTTTCATTAATGCCTCATTAAGGAATATTCCTTAAGCCTATGTCTCCTCCATGCCTTATTAATGCCTTAGGCATTAATGGTTCTTACACCTCCATTAATGAGTCCCTTAACTCATTAATTCACCTTGTCCCCCCCTCTCTCTCTTTGATTCTTCTATAAATAGAAGCCATTTTTGAGAGCAAACAAGCCTTCATCTTAGATTACTAATGCATTATTATGCTGTTGAATTAATAGTAGACTAACATTTCACTTCTTAAATCATGCTTTTTCATTGTTATTATTTTCATGCTTAGAGCTAGAATGCATGTTTTCTCATGTTTTTAGCTTGTTTATAATCTAAAATCCTTCATGCTAGGTCGTATATGTCACTGATTGTAGCATAAACTGAGGGATTTTATGTTACTAATTACACTCTTCCTAGTTAGAAGGCAATAGGTTGATATTAGGTGGTTTTACATACTTGTCTAACCATTTTGAACTAATGCAATGAATTATTGATGTGTTGTGTCTCTTTTATCAGGTACCCAAATACACACACACAAAGACAGCTCATAGAGTTCCTGAGGGAAAATTAGATGAACTTTGCATGGTCTTATACCAATATGCCAAGGCTGGATCCTAAATTGATCATGCACCATCTATCTATAGCTCCTAGGATTAAGCCGGTGAAACAAAAACTTAGAAAGATGTATCCTCACGTTGCATTACTGGTAAAATTAGAGCTAGAGAAATTGTTGAAAGCTAGATTTATCAGAGTCCTTGCCTACGCAAGATGGATCTCCAATGTGGTTATCTAAATATGATAAATCTATTAGGATTTGTACGAACTTCAGAGACTTAAACAAAGCATGTCCAAAAGATGACTTCCCACTACCTAACATTGACATGATCATAGACCTCACAACACGCTACCAGATGTATTCATTAATGGATGGATTCTCAAGCTATAATCAAATCAAAATTGCCCCCAAGGATCAAGACAAAACTGCATTCACATGCGCATGTGGCACCTTTTGCTAGAAAATCATGCCATTTGGGCTAAATAATGCAGGCGCAACATATCAATGAGAAATGACTACTATATTCCATGACATGATGCATAAAAACATGGAAGATTATGTAGATGACACCTTGGCTAAATCCAAAGAAAGACATACTCATGTTGATGACTTAAGAAAGATATTGGATTGTATGGAGTAGTTCCAACTCAGTCTCAACCCAAAGAAGTGTGCCTTTGGCATCTAATCAGGAAAACTCTTAGGGTTTATAGTTTCAACAAAAGGAATTGAGGTAGACCTCGCTAAAGTTAAGGCTATACTAGAGATGGATCCTCCATACAACATCAGTCAAATGAGGACACTACAAGAGAGACTCCAGTCAATCAGGAGATTCATGTCCCAACTTGTAGATAGGGCACAACCCTTTACCAAACTACTACACTAAGGGGTCACTTTCAAATGGGATGAACAAAGTGAAGCCAACTTCAGAGAATGGAAAGGATACCTGGCTACTCCTCCTATTCTTATGGCACCTATTCATGGGAAGCCATTACTCCTATACATTTCAGCTATAGCTACATCCTTAGGAGTATTGCTAGCACAAGAGGATGAAAGAAAGAAAGAAAGAGCTATCTAATATATTAGTAGAACACTAGTCACATATGAGCTCAATTACAACATTATTGAGAAAGCATGCTTAGAAGTCATCTTCACATTACAAAAATTGAGACACTACATGTTTTCACATACAGTAAAGCTCATTGCTATTATTGATCCTCTAAAGTACCTTTTAAGTAGAACATCATTAACAGGATGCTTAGAAAAATGGGTCCTAATTCTGAGCAAGTTTGAAATTGAGTAAGTTGAAAGGAGAGCCATTAAAGGATGGGTCCTTGTAGATCAATTGGCTGATTCACCTCTTCAGGATGATGAGCCTTTAAAGATTGAAATCCCTAATGAAACAATCATGCATCTAACTGAATATCCATGGATGATGTACTTTGACGGTTCATTCACTCAACAAGGCTCTGGAGAAAGGGTCCTATTCATAACTCCTCAAGGTTACAAGATTCCCAAATCTTACAAATTTATGTTTCTATGCACAAACAATATTTCAGAATATGAAGCATTGGTAAATGGTCTTAAGCTAGCTATGGAGTGGAAGATTGTAGAGTTACACATGTATGGTGACTCCCAACTAATTATCAATCAAGTTAATGGTGATTATTAGATGAAAGATGAGAAGTTGATGCCCTACAAGCAACTAGTTGATGATTTAAAGAAATATTTTCTCTTCATCACATTCCAGCAAGTACCCAGAATAGAGAACAAAGCTGCAGATGCTATGGCTACATTGTCGTCTATGTTACAACTGGAGGAACATCAATTCTTCTTTGAATTCTTGGTGAAATAATTATCCTATCCTGCCTTTGATACCCTTGAATACCAAGTAATTTGTGCTTTAAACACCCCAAACCAATCTCAATATGCCAATATCATTACCTATCTCACTAACCAAACCATTCCTACTAATCTATCCAAAAATGAGAAGAGAGCCCTGATTAGGACAACATCATATTATGTCCTCATAACTAATAACTTATATTGATGAGGTCTAGACGATATTCTTCTTAGATGTTTAGAACTTAAAGAGTATGATCTCGCATTAAAAGAATTCCACAAAGGTGTATGTGGATCACCCTCGAATGACTTTTCATTAGCTAAGAAACTGCTCAAGGTTGGCTATTACTGGCCTACCATGGAAAAAGATGCTATTCAATTCTCAAAAACATGTCATAAATGCCAGACACATAGAAATCTCATCCATGCTCCTGCTAGAGAACTCATACCTGTCATTACACATTGGCCATTTTAGTAATGGGCCTTTGACTTGGTTGGACAAATATATCCCAATTCTTCAAATGGACACAAATTCATCATTACGACCACTGAGTATTTCATAAAGTGGGTTGAAGCCATGTTGCTAATCAAAGCCACTGGCAAACAAGTGGATATGTTCATTTTGAATTACATTATCTGTAGATATGGGATACCCCCTTCAATTGTAACAGATGTGTAAACTATGGTAAGGTTGGAATGGTTTCCTTGTCTATTTTCTGACTCAGATTCTCACTAAGGTATACGAAGCATAATGTACCCAAGGATATGAATTTTCAAGGTCATTGTGGGTCCAATATCTTTTATTACACAAAATCTGGTATATTAAAAGGAAGGTGACTATCTTGTCATCCTGGATTCTATGCTTTGATGCCTAAGTCTATTTTTGACATTCCAATAAACATAGTATTCATAGTTTCATAATATCAATGGGTATTAGTGATGGTTGTACTATTAGGTGGTATCCATTTTGAAAAGCACCAAATGATGATAAGCATGTTAAAATATCTGCAAATCAGTGACAAGTCCTAAGTGTGTGCATGTAGCTTCATTTAGAGATTGCATAATGCATTTTGTGAAAGAAGTAAAGGCATCACGAGTTTTGTGCTCAAAAATAATTTCTATCTTCTTCGAAAAATACCAAGTTAAATCACATCCATTTACTATTATTGATATAAATATCATTGCACATCCATAACATAAATTTTGCATTCATTAATGTAAGATAGAAGGACAATACAAAAACAAAGCATTTATGCATTTCAATTCTACATCCTAAGTGCATCCATACCTTTTACTTGCATAAGAAAAACTCAAAAATATATCCATTTTGCATATTCACATAGCATCATTTGAGACATATTTATATCAGTAAAGCAACATAAAATGATTTCATCATCTAAATCTAACTCATCAAGAGACTAAGATATCATCACATGTGCAAATAACTCTAACAAAGAAAAGAGACAATCATAAGACATATCAGGATCAGAAGCTGCATATATGTGTGTGTCTGAACATGGTACAAATCAAACAAAATATGGCATGACAAGTATCAGCATATCCAGGAGTCAGAATGAATCAGATACATATATGTGTGTATGTGTCATGTACAAAAGAGGATCTCAGCAGGATCCAGATATACAATATAAACTCAGATATACAAAATGAAACAAACTATCTCAGCTCTGGCTTCCCCCCTCTCCTTGATCTAGAGGAGGAGGAGGAGGAGGAGGTACAAATGGAGGTAAAGGAGGCATGGCCCTCTCTAACTGTTGGGCCAACTGTGAAAATGACACTGCTTTCTGCCCCTCCAGCACTACCGCATGATAAAGGGCATAGTAGTATGTGGCCCTCTCTCCCTGATGTGTGGCTATGCGGGCCTATATGTCTCTCTGCTCAAAGTCTCTCCATCTGCCTATCCATATCTACAAGAAAGGCATTTGATATGGCAATCCTAGACTCTGCTTATATAGCTCTCACCTCTAGAGCTATGATTTGTGCCCTCAGTTGCTCTCTCTCCTGCTCACACTGTGAAAGAGTGTCACCATCTCTACCAGATCCCATCCCTAAATCCTATCCAGAAGGCCTATCCTATGATTTATCCTATCCTTTTTCAGGCTATCTCTGCTGTTGTTTCTACCTCTACTAATCTCCTGTGAGTAATGGACTTGGATCTATCCTCATAGCCACAAATATGAATCGGGTGCGCTGACCTTCTTCACTCCCACTAGCAACATTTGTGTGACCACCCACGGCACCACCACCCCTATCATCTCCACCATCATCCCCCTCATCTAGAGGAGGATGTTTGCCATCTCTACCTCCAACCCTACCACCATCCTTGCCTTGATGTCTATCGGTGCCCCTACCCCTCTGAGCTCCTCCTCTCCCTCTGATAGGATAGTCATCTGGATCATAATCTAATGGCTCATCTATGTGAGGAATAATCTCCTCAAGCACTATGAAATGAGGAAATGGATGTTGGAGCATCTCTACTGTGTATCCATTCGAGCACCCTGCACCTACAACATCTAGGTGGAGATCCCAATCTACACCGATCCTAGAAAAATAGGATGCGATTGAGACCATGGGGTACGATTCTCAAAATATAGGATATGACCCCAAAAGCAGGGTACGATCTTCAATGGACAGGGTATGATGAAAAACCAAATTTCAACTCAAAACAAGGCAAAAACAAACAAACAAACAAGATGTGATCCAGGAAAACTTGGATGATGTAAAAATCTGGAAAAATTGAATGCAATCTGGGAAATATCGAGTGTGACACAGGTTTGATAGGTTGCAATCTAGAATACCGAATGCAACTCAAAATTAAAAGGGATGTACAAGCTACAAAATTTCATGAAATTCATATTTGCAAAATTCATGAGGTATTTTTTCAGGTACTTACCGAAGGTGGGTAGTCGGTCGGGCACTAATGTTGATAGCTCATCTTGAAATGATGCTTCCTCACAGGGACCACCATCTTCTCTGCAGAGCTCTCAGGATTACTATGGATAAAAGTGAAAATGAATAGTAAAAAGGTAATTTTTGAGCTATATATTGGTCTTTTGAGCTATTTAGAAGTTTCAAAACTCCTCCCAGGTGACTGAAACTACATTTCTATTCTCTTTTTAATCAATCAAGAACCAAATCGAAGGTGCCTAGGGTGTTTTACGTAGCACAGTTCCATTTTTGTGACAGTTCTAAATCCTGCAGATTTGCTTCATTTGTTCCAAGAATCTATCAAAATGCACATTTTATCATAAATCTTGGTCTAACATCATTTTATCAATCTCACCACCCATATTTTCACATAATTAACTTGGTACTTGTGTGTTTATTTCTAAACACACCATGTTTTTCTACTTCTTCTACTCTGTTCTTTCTTTCCCTAATCTCTTCTTGCAAGTGATACATCATTTCAAAAAATGGATTTTATTATTTTCCTTTGATTTCTCTCCTGAGGGGGCATGATCACACTATCATCTATTAAATTTTTGCTCAAAACAACATTAAAATGACTTCGTTATCAAACAAACTAGGAGCATGACAGTTTTCTTGAGTAAGTCAGAACTGTTGGATAGAAAGCTTTGGTTCTCATAAGCTGGATATCTTGTGTTTCCTCATTTTAAAAGATTCTTATTAATCTCCTAGCAGATTCTTACTGACTTTTGAATGACAACCAAGTTTGGAATCAATATTATCAATCTTTGGACGAAAACCAAGTTTAAAATTGGTATCTTTAAGATTTTTCATTGACCTTTGTGTAAAAACCAAGTTCAAAGTAAATTCTATCAGTTTAGTTCGATCAAGTGCAAGATTGATCTCATCAACATTTTTTTCAACAACCAAGAATGAAATTCTCAATCTTTCTAAAGTCAAAATCAAAAACTTTCTTTGAATCAATGCACTGCTCGCACATCAATTCAAAGAGGGTAAAATGTAACCACCTAGATTTGGTCTGCTCAGACTATAGACCCTATTTTCCCTAAGTATGATCATACCCCCAATTATGTTCAAATGACCCTGTTACTTCTTGGCATAATTTTTTTGAAATCAATTTATTCTCCTAAAGTGATCAAATCACTAAGTTAATTACTTTTAGCCAAAATCAAATAATCAATCAAATACATGGCTAAAATGATTAGTTTTCTAGGAATTAAATAAACTCCTAAATCAATTTCCCACTTGCAAAAGAACCCATTCTCCTAGCCTAATTAATTGTTTAAATAATTAATATCCTATTTTTGAATGAATTAAATAAATTTAATTAATTTCATTTATATTCCCCTAAACCCAACCTAACCTATCTCAACCACGTCTACCCATGGTTCTAACCCATCCCAACCTATTCCCCCATGCTAATCTAATTCTAATCCAAATTCTATCCTAACCCACCTCCTAATGTTGTCACATTCCATTAGGGAGTGATTAAGGACTCCACCCACTTGAGAAAGTGAAGGAATCTCAAGATTCCTTCCTCAAGTCCACTTTCTCAAGCCACTCTCTTACACCCTTCCCATGCTTCTTTAAGGCTTTCATTAATGCCTTATTAATGAAGATTCCTTAAGACCATGTCTCTTCCATGCCTATTGAATTCCCAAGACATTTATTTCTCTTACACACCATTAATGAGTTCTTCAACTCATTAATGCACCTTTTCCCCCCTCTCTCCTCAATCTTCTGTAAATAGAAGGCTTTTTTGAGAGAAAATAATTCTTCATCTCATGATAGTTCAAAGATGATGCAATCTCCAACATTGCTTGATTATGTTCTTTCTTTTATCTTAACTGTGCATCATTGATAACTCCTATAGGGGCTACATATTCTTGATCAACATGACATTTAGCAGAGTCACCAACACCAGCCAAGTGAAACTTCATCAAAATTTTCCATGTAGAAAAGTTATCCTTGTTCAACTTTGGTACATCCCTTTTATACATCTTGATCTTTTTCTCCAAGTACCTTCAAAGTGTTTTCAAGAGAACTAAGCTCTGATACCAATTCTCAGAATGAATTTAGAATAACTAAGTGGGGGGTGAATTTTTTATCCTCAGGTCTAGATGTGCCCATTTAAAACTTTATACCAATTTGAACAATTCAGATCTGCTCGGCAACAATAATATAAAAGTGTGCAATTTACTATACTAATGAAATAAGCTTGCAGAAACTTAATAGTAAAACATAACATAAACATTCACACGTTTTGACACCATGATTTAATGTGGAAACCCAATATGAGAAAAACCACTAGTAACATGCTACCAAAATTTCACTCTTCTGAAGTGAGCTCTATTAGAAGCCAAACCTGTTAAAGGTTACAAAACAAGCTGTCAAATGTGACCTGGTTAAAGGATTTAACCACCCTATTAGAGGAGGCCTTGTTAGAGGAATTAGAACATTTTAATCTGAATGTCACCTTTCTCAAAGAATGTATACAATAACTATTAGGTCAACCTGGTTAAAGGATTTAAACTGATACAATGGTTAGAAAGTAATCAGTAGGTTTGATCTGATTCATACAACTTACATTGCAATCCATTTCCAATTTATCTCTTATGATAATTTACTGAGTGGCCTCCATTCTCATCTCAAACTTTAGAACTGCTTGGAAATCCATCAAGCAATCTCTCTCTCTACTTCTCTTCTTAGCCTTCTTTGCTAGATCATGCCAGTCAGTTAATTAACCATACAATCCTCTTGCATACTTTTCATATGTAGCATACCTCATGAATAACCCCTTGAGGTTATCATATACCTCTTCATCTAGGTCAGACAAATATTTTTCCACTTAATCAAGATCATAGATCTTAGGTTAGGTTTGATCCAATGGATCATCCCATCATTACATTACCATTTACTTCTCCAAAGTAGTATTTAATTAAATCTTGAGTGCATACATTAAATGCAGTTACCCATGCATTAAATAATGTGGATCAATCTTTAATTAACTTTACATATCCCAATAAAATCAACTATGCTGGCCAGAGATCTTAAATCTCATGCTTTGGGTTGATAGAATAGGTTAAATTTGATCTTATACTTGTCAGCATTAATTTCATTAAGTAGTTGTGTGTGTTTACTTTCCTGTAGCAATAGCATAAGTCTCTTTCATGTATTTTCCTTCCTGCAGCTTAAGCGATATGACTCTATGAGAGACTTAGTGGACAAATCATGTTGTCCCATTTCAAGTATACATCCCTAGGTTGATAATTGAAATGCACTTCCTGATATGGAAAATAATCCTTAGTTTGAATACAGTATTCCTAGGAGAATCTTTAGCATGATTATTATTACCTATTGTGGGGTTGTTCACCACCTACCAATGACAATACAAAAAAATCCCAACCTAGAAACCTACAAAGGTGAGGCTCATACCACATTGAATCCTGGTAGTTAATCATTCTAACCTATATGCAAGGTCCAAACAACAGTTTCCTTCCACCTCCTAACAACTTCTTGGGCAGAAAATAAAGAGCAATGAATTGTTCTTAGATTCTTCTCCCTACCAGAAAGCCCCAAATACTCATAAAATTAACCTTACAAATAGTAAAATCAACTTAACATGGTTTTCATTACCTTGGACTAAGATGGTTACCCATGACCTCTAGTAAAATTATGAGGTGATCATCGATGGATGTTATTGGAAATATCATAAGACTAGTTTCTTCTGAGGGGGTAATATTAGGGTTGGTCCATTTGAAACATCTACACATGTTAGGGTTGGTGTTATGCCCTTCATACCCGTCCCTACATTTTCTAGTCAAAATGTTGGGTCCCATTTTTTTTCTTTTTCTCTCTCCTTGTTTTCTTTTGTTTTCTTTGTTTCCCTATGGGATTTTCTTCCATGAGGGTTTTCTTTCTTTTGCTTTTGTCTTCTTTTGTCTCTAGGACCTAGTCCTAGAGTTTTGTTTGTTTTGTTGAGCCTACTACATTCTAGACTCTAGGACTCTCTGCCATCATATCTTCTTTTTCGAGAAGGTAGGGTTGCATGGAGTCCCCGAGCCCAAAGTCTGGAGGTTTGCTTGTTTCAGAGTTTGTAGAAAGAATGTAACACCTTTTTACCCTTGGGATATAAATTGAAGTTACCTATCATTTTCACATTTACCATGATCAAATACTTAGAGTGATTTACAAGAGCAATTAAGGCAATTTGAAGTGATTAAGTGCAGATTTCTCAAGTGATTAGCTGTGAATAAATAGGTGATTTGTGGTGTTCACTCATGGTGGTTTGAAGGTTAATTTGTTGCAAAGCACCTCCTATACTTGTCTTCTTCACGTTCCCCATGTTTCAGGTAGGCTCTCAGCTTTTCCTTCCTAGTTTTTTGTTCTCTAGTTTTTGTTGGATTTTGTTTTTGCTTTATTTCACTTTCATTCTCATTTTCTGGTTTGGTTTTTTGTCACCTCCCATTGGTGGGTTGGCTCCACTAGAGGGTTGTCTGCCCTTTGTACGGCTGTAAATTACATTTCTTTGTGTGTAGTGGGTTTCTGTGTAAATTCATCTATAAATTTGTATATATCTTTTGTATATTATGTAAGTATCTCTGTGTACATTTGTGTAAGCGTCTATGTATATGTCTATTTTGGCCAGCCTCCAAACCATGCTACGGCCCTCGCATGTGTTCTGGATATGTCTGTACATCCTGTTATGCTCTGCATCCCCGTCCCTACATTTTGTGTGCAAAATGTTGGGTCCCCCTTTTTTTTCTCTGCTTTGCTTTTTGTTCCAGCCTTGCCTTGTCTTTCTTTTCCTTCTTGTCTTCTTCCTCCGGGTTTCTCTTCCCCGGAGTGTGTCGTTTCTTTGGTTCATTTTTCCCCTCCAAGATCCTGGATCCTGGAGGTTTCCTTTTCATTGGAAGTTTGATTCTGGACTCTGGGATTGTTTATGATGATGTTCCTAAGTCTTAGGAATATCATCGTAAAGAATCCCCGGGCCCGGAGTCTGGATGTTTTGCCTAGCCTGAAATTTCTGGAGTGCGGAGGATTACTTTTTACCATGGGTATAAATAGACTCACCTGTCATTATCACACTTTACCGAGTTTAAAATCTTTGAGCAATTAGAGCGAAATTGAGCGATTTTCAAAGCAATTAACAGAGCAGTTATAGGGAGGTTTGTGATAATCAAAACTTAACACCTTCTACTGTTCTCAGACGTACGCTAGTGCTCTGTGGTGGTGATCTTGACAGCTTGACAATTCAAGGGTGTTGCAGAGTTCTCTTGGTAATCTTCCCTTCCTCTGCCTTCTGCGTTTTCAGGTTGGTTTCTCTGCTTCCCTGATTTTCTGTTTTCTTTTTGTTTCCTGATTTTCTGTGTTTTTATCGTCTTTGTTTTCGTTTGCTTCATTTTCGGTTGACTTGTTTCTGTTTTTGTTTGCTTTGTTTCTCTGTTGTTCCTTTGGTCTTCTGGTTTTTCCGCTTGCTGGTGGTTCAGCTTGGCCAGAGGATTGTCCGCCTTCTGTGTAGATGTAGATAATTTGTAAATATTTTGTGAATAGCCTGTAGATATGCATGTATATAATGTAAATAGCTGTATATTCTTGTTTCAACTTTGTCTGGTTTTCCCCGTGGGGGTCGCCCGTGTGTATATTCATGTATATATGTATATTTCTGTAGGTAACTCTTGTATATATCCCTCCTTTCCATGTATATACCCTTTAGCTTCTCTGTATATCCTTCCAGGTGGCTCGACGAGCTGGTCGAGTCACCTTTGGTGTGGGTTTTTCGCTTCAAGTTTGTTTCGAGGCAGAAAACCACCTGTTTGAAACTTCGCTCTTGGCCAGTTTCAAATAGGTGATTTTATCTCTCCTCCATCAAGGCTGTCAGAGCCTCATTTATTTCCCATGCGCGCAATTACTTCTGGCCATGTGGCTTTCCCTTTTCGCGCATTCGAGTAGTCTCCTCCGCTGCCAGTGCCATCCCATCCATTCAATGCTAGCGCACTTGGCACCCACGTGGACTTGCTTCCACATTCTTCTTTACTAACGGTTATTTATCTGGGCTTCGGGCTCCCTTTCCATCATCCATCCCATGTCTTTGTCAAGTGTGACAAATTTTCCCGGACCCGGAGATATAATGAAAATGCCAAGTTTATATTTTGCTTTTCGGATACTTATGCAAAAAACTAACTTTTCAGGAAAAGAAAACGGTGCGGTGGTAAGATCTCCGGACCTTAGAGTTACTATTTTATTCTGATAAATATGTTCTGATGGTTTCTTTGTCTCGCAGGTCTGAAGCATCCGCATCATCTCCTCCCAGAAGTCCAGAGTTGCCATCCACAACCGAGACCAGGGCAGCGGCAAAGTCTAAGATAGAGAAGGCCCTGGAAAAGCTGCCCCTCACCATGAAGTATATGCAAGGTGAGGAGATTGTGGGCTCGAAGATTGAGTCCAAGATAAAATTGATGACCGACGCCAGCGTCGGGACTTGGACAGAAATGCAGGCTCTAGTAAAAATAATGCATATACAGCGACAGGCTGGAGACACACTTGCGACTAACATCAGAGGTTCCAGAATTCTTCGGGTGGCTTGCTTCCCATACTCCATGCAGTCTCCAGAGCTTGTGCTTACTCTGGCGGCCCACTATAACTCTTCTGTTCGGGCCGTCATGTTAGCACCAGCAGAACCATCAGGATTCCCCACTCCACTGGTGTCCCTGGACCTAGCCACTTTCCAAATTGGCCTGGGCATCCCGCAATTTGATCAAGCCACAGTGGTTACAAGGTCAGATGCCTTGAAATAATTCACCAAGCTGGAGGAGGCCTCTCAGTTGTACATAAACACCAACTGGCTCAAAGTCCCAAAGAGGGACCCCAAAAGAATGAAGATTGACATTCCCCGCTCTGAATTCAAAGAGAGCATCCAGATGGGGATGATTGCATTGGCACGGGTATTTGGGCAACCCTCCGCCCAAGAATTTGGAAAATGGATGTACTATTTCTTGTTGAGCATGTCCACTAAGGGACAATTCTTTGACTAGGCTACTATTATTTCCAACCATGTCGACTCCCAGTTCCGGCAGCTGAATGAGAATAAGAAGTTCTACATGACTTCTTATGTTTTCTAGGCCTTGGATCATCAGAGGCCCCACTCCAATGGCCTACTCATAGACGGCGTCCTTAGATTTGGTCTGGGACAAAAAGCACTGTGGGACCATTTCCCATAGATTCAATGGGAGGCCAGCTTCCCCAGTTACTGCCGGGTAAACAATTGTTTCATTTACTATCATCTACTGACGCCCACCTGGGATGCCGGATACCGCCTATCTACTGAGGTGATGAAATTGGTAAGTAGTTATGGGCACTACTACATTTAGTTCCAGTAGCATACCTACATTAGGGTCACCGACTTCTCTGAGAAACCCTACTTGTTGCCCAGACATTGTGGGGACAAGATCGTGCTGCTGGAGTACTGCAGACAAATAATGGAGCTGCATGCCTTCTTGGGCCACAAGAAGGTCACCAGTGTTTCATTCCCGATCTCTTGTGGGAACTATACCTATAGTCTGGCCACCGCAAAGGAGGCAGACAATGAGCTTAAAAGTTACAACTTGTAGGAGTTTTATCTGGCACGGAAAAACTTTGATCCGCATGGCCGAATCGCAACAACACTGCCTCGGGCTTCGGAGCCCCACCAAGCACACATGAAAGACTTCTGGGCAGATCGCCAGGATGATATGGATGTGTGCAGCTGGCATTATGATAGAATGATGGCTGGAATGATGCAGGAGATAAAACTCCAGAGATTCCCAAAGGAATTTTCTGACACCACCCCTACCACAGATCCCCAGTACTGGGAAAAGGGGATTGATAAATTGGCACTGCCCGCAATAAATTGGGCCACCCAAGAAAATCACTCAATTGAGGACTTCACGCAGGCAATTGTCGAGTGAAGTCATACATATTTCAAGTGGGTGTGCCCTAGGAGTGTGTGCCTTGGTCCCCGACCGGCACCAAAAGAAAATTCACTGCCAATATTAAGATCGACTCCGGGGGCTGGGACATCTTCACTAGCTGGGACTTCTACACAGGGTGTAGCCAAAGGAAAGGGGATAGCCCTGACCCTATCCACGTAGCAGACTCCCATACAAGAATAGCTTTAAAAATCTATGGTGGCCTCCCAACAAATGAGGGAGCAACTATTGACGAAGCTGGAAACTCCCCCGCTCATGACTGGGCCAATTCATCCCCCTTCCTCCCCGTCGCTGGTAGCCCTAATGATAAAGGTGACTGGGGTTGATCCCATGGAGGCAGCAGCAATTGCCGATGCAAAACCGCCTCTAATCACCCAGAGGAAAAGAAAGCATATCAAACAGCCAAAGGCGGAACCAGCGCCAAGGGCATCCCTCCCCAAAGAGGTAGAGATCCTCTCTTCCAATTCCCCAGAACCGGAGAAAGAGGAAGAAAAAGCAGAGGACCCAGCCAGTCCCCCTCCAGAAGAAGAGTTTGATCTATTTGCAATCGATGAATTCAGAAACTTGTAAGCAGGTGACACACAAGCAGGGATGGAAGTCCCGAAGAAAAAACAAGAGGCTGTGGATCTCTGGGCTCTGGAAGAGGAAGCTGCGGGACAAGAAGAGTAGCAAACAGAAGAACAAAGACCGGAGATTGTCTCCGGGGCTCAGGCAGCACAAGGTCCGGAAGTGGGCCAACAACTGCCAAGTGAACCAAAGGCATCCGCTGGGGAACCCAGACACGGAACTTCGGGAACAATCGTAACCCCAGCCACCGTGTTCCAAGGGCCACTCCTGGGAGTGACCTTCGGGCACGTAATAACAGCAGCCCAAACTCTGAATCTTGGCCATATACCTCCCATACTACCCAAAGAGGTGCCAATGAAAGAAGAAACCCAGCCAGGGGCAGAAACAGATGAGGGAGAAAAGCAACTTGAAGAGGTAATCCTCAAAGAGGCCGACCAGGGTCCAGACTCGCCTATCAACATCCGGGACCAGGCCGAGGATATAGAGATTGAAGATGTTGCTGAAGAAGAAGTACCAGCAGAAAAGGAAGAAGAAGAAGTGCCGACAGAGAAGGAAATAGAGGAGGTGCATGTTGAAAAGGAGCAACCACCACCGGACATCGGGAGAGGATCTGAAGAATAGGCTCTGGCAGGAAGGCCACCTCTCCCACCTCCATGGCTGGTGGAAAGCAAGAAGAGAAAAGCCCCATCCACTCCAACAGCCCCTATCTCCTTGGCTGAAATGATGGCCTTGGCTCAGGCCCCGCCGAAGGCAAAGAGGGCCCGGACAGTTCATACCCTTCAAACTGGGTCAGGTGGGGAAACAATTGCTATGGTAGCAACGCCTCCCCCAGATGCCGATGAAGCAACTGCAGACCCCGCAGACTATAATATCACAGAGGTACACTTGGGCAAAAGAGGGAAGCAGGGCGAAGTGGACCTGCTGAAGGAAGCAGCAAGGGAAGTGGAGGCCCGATACGAGAAAGAGGCCCAGAGGCTCAAGGCAGAAAAGGAAAAGAACACCAACCTTATTGGGTTGTTAACTGAGCTGGCCAGACCCATCAGCGTCGTCTCTCCATAGGCCTCCACCTCAGAAGAGTTACCGCAGAGCAACATAGACTCCCTGTGAGTAATGAAGAAGAAAGCCCAAGCAGTTGATGAATGGGCCAATCTGCAGATAGGAAACATCCGGCGTTTCCTAGTATCCACTCTCCCAGATCTATACACAGCCCGACAGGTTATTCGCCAGGCAGAAGCACTAATTGAGCAGTGGGAGAGTGATGCTGAGAATTACCAGGCGTGGAAGGCAGATATCGAAGAGCTCCTCACCCTGGGAGAAGATATAATTTTCGAATCTAGAATTTTGGGTGAGGAATCATTTGATTTCGTAAGGACTCAGCACTCCAGACTGGACCTCACATTGGAGGTAACCAAGCAACTGGTAGATTCCTTACAGGAAAAGGTGAACAAAGTAAAATATTCTTTTAATTTATGCAAATCTTTTGTAATAAAGGCTTCTAGGATGGATCCCTTCAACGCAGATACTTACACTCCTGAGGAGTTAGTTTTGGGAGGTTTTGATGAAATGGTGGGCTCCTGGTATCAATCTCTGGAGGGAATAGATGGGGCCAAAATGGTTAAGTTGACCAAGGTGGTGCTCAGAGGCCATGACGCCACAAA
This sequence comes from Thuja plicata, assembly GCA_018584345.1. Lineage (NCBI taxonomy): Eukaryota > Viridiplantae > Streptophyta > Pinopsida > Cupressales > Cupressaceae > Thuja > Thuja plicata. Next base: position 103,876 of record MU224674.1, on the reverse strand, counting down.
GATGGTAGATGAATTCAAAAGTAATGTTCCAGAACTGGGGGAACAAGTTGAGATGGCCAGATTCAGAAGGGCTATTCTGAAGAAGATTGATGAAGACAGCATTTTCTGCCTCCTTCAGGCCTTTGGTGATAATAAACAGCCTTGAATTTCTCTGGGGACCAGAGAAATTTGGGCATTCGGTATTCTTTATTCTTTTGGGGACGTAAGTTCCCAGATCCTGGAGTCCTGGACCTAAAGTTTTGTATTCTTTGAAGTGACCTGCGTCTCGGTCCCCGAGGCCGACCAGTCACTTTTAGAAGCGGTTAATAAAACTATCAGAGGGTAGTTGGACACATTAAGGGGCATTGGCTCAACAGTTGATTTTTGACAGTGGCATTCTTGAGGAACCATTCAGGGGTACACCTGGCACATTGGAGAAAAGGTGCTGCAATTCCCATTTATGAGGCATATAGCCTTGGTCCCCGGGGGACCCACTTTCTTCCTTCTCCTCTCTGGCTCTCTTCTCAAGGCCGATTCTTCCGATGTATATTCTTATCTCCTTCTTCTAACATGGCAGACCTATTCCGTCTCCAGGTCTTTTGTAGGGTGGCGTAGGTAGTACCGGCCCCTAGATATTGTATTTTATTCAAATGCAGAAAATAGGGTTAGGGTTAGAGAAAGTTGTATAAATAGGCAAATCGGCCCATTTCCAAGGGTCGGCGAAATTGATGATTTTGTTGTCCATAAGAAATAGCAAAGTAATTTCTAGCTTTTTTAGTTGTAGAGCTCAATGCTCTTTTGTTCTGTCCTTAGTAGTGAGAGGCTCCCCTGGAACCACCTTTGTATCACGCACCAGTGTCTTATGTCGAATGTGGACCTCTCAATTCAACAAAAAACCCAACATAGTCCTTATTCAATCAATGGATTTGCAAAGACAAACATGAATTGTTTTCTCTACAAAGTGATTGAGATGACCTGTTGCC
>MU224674.1:48368-90888 GCA_018584345.1 Thuja plicata | reverse complement strand
ACATGTTCAGAAAATTGTTGGCATTAATACCATTACTCCCTATTACTGCATGATCATGTGAAACCCTATGTCAGCCTAGTATAACTTATTTCTGGTCTTGTTGTGTAATGGGTAGTTTCCCATACTCCAGGCTCAAGTCCCTCTATGGCCATCATTCCGTTTTCATTGCATGAAACTAAAATCCCCAGAAGCCCAGGTGAGGGTCAAAAACCAAGTCACTTTAACATATGCATCTTTTCCAGGTTTGACTAGAACTAACATTCTTTCAGGAATAAATATCAAGTGGTGGTGAAAATATCTAAAGTGCGGAATGACAATGTTTATATATATATATAAGTGTGTGTGTTGACGGTCATCTTGCCTTGTAGGTTGCTAGAATATCAACTTCATCAGTCATGTCTGAGGCATCTACATCATCTCCACCAGGGAGCCTAGACCTCCCCACCACTTCAACCAGGGAAGCCACCTAAACAAAGGCCGAGAAGGCCCTAGAAAAAATCCCACTCATGATGAAGTAGAGAAAGGGAGAGGACATCCTGGGACCAAAGATTGATTCCAAACTTCAGCTGATCACCAACACCAGTGTCAAAATGCTGGTCGAGATGCAAGCCCTAGTAAAGATGATTTTCATACAATGAAAGGCCAAGGATCCTTTGGCCATCAATGTGGGCAATTCCAGGATTCTCAAATCTACTTGCTTCCCCTACTCTGTGTAGGCCCCGGAGCTCATTATCACTCTTGTAGGACACTACAATGCAACTGTTTGGGCCATCATGCTTGCCGCCCCAGTCCCAATAGGATATCCAATGCCTATGGTGTCTCTGGACACCACAACCTTTTAGGCAGGGCTAGGAATCCCCCAATTTTATGATGTGATCATCCTTACTCGGTCTCTAGCCTTGGAGGAATTTCAGAAGTTGGAACTCATGGCCTAACAGTATCTCAACAGCAACTGGCTAAAGATGCCAAAGAAAGACTTTAAGAAGATGAAGCTTGAAATCCCTTAGACCGAATTCAAGGAAAGCATACAAATGGGGATTATTGCACTATGTAGGGTCTTTGGACAACCCCATGCCTGGGAATTCTTGGCATGGATGTATTACTTCCTGTTTGGCATATCCTCCGATGAACATAACTTTGACTGAGCCACAATCATTGCCAGCCATGTGGATTCCCAATTCCTCTAGGTTGCCAAGTCCTCCAAATTCTACATGACATCTTATGTTCTGTGGACTCTAGCACAACAATGCCCCATTACAAATGGGTTATTAATAGAGGGTGTACTCAGGATTGACCTAGGCCAGAATGCTCCTTGGGATTATTTCCCACAGATCCAATGGGAGGCTAGTTTTATTAGCTTCTGCTAAGTAAATGACACCTTCATTTACTAAAACCTCCTCACACCTACTTGGGATGTTTGATACTGGCTCTCTAAGGAGGTGATAAATTTGGTCAGCTCTTATGGCCATTACTACATCCATTTTCAGCAACATACATACATTTGGGTGACCAGCTTCTCCGGAAAACCCTACTTATTGCCCAAGCACTGTGGGAAAAAAGATAATTCTTTTTGAATTTTGTAGACATATCTTCGAGTTGCATGCCTTCTTCACAGTGAAGAAGGTCACCAGTATTCCATTCCCAATGACCTATGGGAATTATATCTGTAGACTAGCAGTGGCCAAGGAAGCCAACAACAAGATGAAAAGTCTAGGGCTAGCAGAATTCTACTTAAAGCAGAAGAACTTTGATCCACTAGATAAAATAGCAATGGCCCTCCCCCGGATGGCTCCCCCACATGAGTATCACATGGAGGAATTTTGGGACGACTGCCAGGATGATTTCAAATTCTAGAATTGGCCTTTCATTTAGATGACAATGGGAATGCTGAAGAAGCTTAAGCTTCAAAAATTCTCAGATGGCTTCGTAGATACTGGGTCTACTGAAGACCCACAATACAAAGAAAAGAGAGTAGATAAGATGACCCTCCCTCTAGTGGATTAGGATGCACAGGAGGGTCCAAAAATAGAAGACCTCATCCATAATGTGTTCAAGCGGGCATGCCCAAAGAGTACATGCAAAGTTAGCCCATTTGTACAAGGTTCAACTTTCGGGGCCGGGACCTCTTTGCAAGGTGAGGGTAGAGGAAAAAGGAAGATGGAAACCCCTTCTCAAGTGTCAGAGGCCATTCCCATAGTGGAAAAAATGCAACAAAGATTGGCAGCCTCCTAGCAAATGAATGAAAATTTAATCACCCGGTTGGCCACTCCGGCCATTATGACCAAACCTGTCTGCCCTCCCACTTCCCCTTCACTTGTAGCATTGATGGTCTGAATGACTGGGACCGGGGTAGAGGAAGAGCAAGTAGCCATGTTAGATGTAGGGCCCCTATTGGTGACCAAGATGAAGAAGAGAAAGACAACTAATCTTTAACCAAAGGTGGAGCCAGAGCTGAGGATGCCCAACATCCCCAAAATTTAGATTGTCTCATCAGACTCCCCAGAGCTAGACAATTAGCCCAAAAATCCCCTAGAGACCTTCCCTCTGCATGATGAATTTGATGACCTATTTGGGATAGATCAATTGGTGAACTTACAAGGGGATCTTGGGAAGGAAATGGAACAGATGACTACCCAAGAGGAAGTGGTGACCCCTCTTGAGAAGGAAACCTCAAAGAAAGAAGCTGCAGCAAAGTAGGAAGTTCAGGCAGAACCAGAAAAGGAGCAAGAATAGGTAAATGTCTCTAGTGTCCTAGAGATACAGGTTCCAAAAATAAACACCATGGGGGTAGGGCAAGTACAAGGTGAGAAAACAACATTGACTGAGGGAACTGGACCTATGGGAACAATTGTAACCTCAGCTTCCATGCTCCAGATGCCACCTCCGAAGAAGGTAACATTCAGTGAGGTAGTTTCAGTGGCAACATTATTAAACTTTGGCCAGATGCCTCACCCACCTCCAGAAGATACTCCAACAAAGGAGAACATTCTGGTAGAGGATGCCAATGCACAATAACAACAACAACAACAACAACAACAAGATGAGGGGCAAAACCCCGAGGATGCAAATACATAATCCAATGTTGTTAAGGATGAGGAAATCAGAGTGGATGATACTAATGCCACTAAGGTGGATGATGTCAGTGGTCTCAAAGATATGGGGAAAGAGTCCAGAGAGGCCCAGAATATCAAGGATGTGCAACAAAACCCCAGTGAGGGTTTACAAGATCAAACTCTAGCGGCAAGGTCACCCCTGCCCCCACTATAGTGGCTGGCAGATCGAAGAAAAAGAAAGGCCCCAGCATTGGCCAGAGCCCATCTCTCTTTTGCAGAGATAATGGCCCAAGCACAGAATCCCCCAAGGTGAAGAAAGCTTGTATAGTCCATACCCTTTAGACTGGGCTAGGCGGAGACACAGTTGTGGTTATCGCAACACCTCCCCTAGAGGTAGATGAATAAATGAAAAGGCTGAAGACTATGCAATCATGGAGATACCTCTAGGGAAGAGAGGAAAGTAAGGTGAATTGGACCTACTAAAGGAAGCATCCAGTGTAGTAGAGGCCCACTATTTGAAAGAAGCCCAAAAGCTCAAAGAGGAAAAGGAGAAGAACGTTAATCTTGTTGGGCTATTAAGAGAATTGGCACAGCCCATCACTGCCATTCCCCCATAAGCTTCTACATTTGGAGCACCACTCCCATAGGGTGACATAGATGCGCTAAGAAGCATGAAGAAAAAGGTGTAGGAATTCAACACCTGGGTAGTTGAGCTAGTAGGAAATGTCTGACATTTCTTGCTGGCCACCCTCCCTGATCTCTACGCGATCGAGAATGTTTTGTATCGGGTCAAGAATTCCATTTCTATCTGGGGAGGGGGGATCGATAAATATGAGGCCTAGATAGGTGAACTGGGAGAACTCATGAGTCTCAAGGAGGAGATTGTCTCCAAGGCTAGAATTTTAGGAGAGGAGTCCTTCAACTTTGTCTAGACCTAGCACTCTAGAGTGGACCTCACATTGGAGGTAATTAAGCAACTGGTAGGGGCCCTACGGGACAAAGTCTTGGAGATAGATTCCTTGGATTTGTACAAAGCATTCATTACAAGGGTTTTTTGAGTGGATCCCTTTAGCATAGAGATGTGTACTCTAGAGGAGTATGTTGTGGGCAAATTAGATGAGCTAATGGAAGCTTGATACAAGTCCTCAGAGGGAATATATGGAGCATAGATGTCACGTATATCTTGGATGGTGCTCTGGGGTCATGACACGGCAAAGCTGGCCATAGAATTCAAAGCAAAGATTCTGAAACTGGGAAAATAGGTGGAAGTAGCCAAGTACCACTGGGCCAGCCTTAAAGAAATCAATGAAGATGGAATCGCCCATCTATTGGAAACATTCAAAGCCAGCAAGGAGAAATAAGGTTCTCTGGCTTTTGGTGATTTTCACCAACAACACATTTTTGTATTCATCATTGTTTGAGCATAAGCTCCCAGATCCCAGAGTTACGGATCCATAGTTTTGTATTCTTTGGATGACCTGTGTCTTGGTTCCCTGCAGCCAACCGGTCATCATCAGACAATTAATAAGGGTTTCAAAAAGAAGGTAACCATAACAAGGCACATCAACTCAGAGGATGATTCTGACATATGGTCTTCCCAAGGTGCCACCCCAACATTGAACACCTAGTGCATTAGAGATAGTGAGCCATTTTTACATTAATGAGGCATGTAGCCTCGATCCCCAGGGGATCAGATTTCTTGTATTCTCCCTCTAGATCTATTCTCAAGGCTGATTCTTTCATACCTCTTTTCTTGTCTCATTCTTTTGACATGCTAGACCTCTACTCTTCTCGAGGTTGTTGTAGCATGGTGCAGGTAGTATCGGCCACCGAAAATCATATTTTATTGTTGAGTGTAAAGTTATATTAGGGTAACTTTAGGGAAAACATGTGTATAAATAATAAGTCCAAGCTCATTCCAAGGGTCAGTGAAATTAATTATTTTGTAGTGCATAGCTATAACACTTTCAACATTTTTATTTTCTTGTAGTTGTAGAGCTCAATGCTCCTTAGTTCTTAGAAGTTCTAAGTAGATAGATGATCCCTTGGAGCCAGTATTATACACACCAGTGCCTGCTAGAAATATGTTAATGAAGAAAGAGGAGTTCTGGAAATGATGTTAGCATTCTGACCTCTGGATTAAGGTTCTTTTGTGTTGTATGTTCCTTATATCCCTTGCTCTAATATTTTAAGTAGATTAACGACCTTCTTTTCCCTTGCTATTGAATATGCATGAAGTGATGGTTTTGTGCACATTTAATATTTTAGTGTAGCATGTTAGAGCATGGTTGATTTTTTGAATGTATTTGCATGACTATAGGTAGATGAAATACTTCTAACCCTGGCCTATCTTTTGAAGTTTATATGGTTAACTAACAAGTGCTTGTAGGAAACCCCCTACTTACTAAAATCCCCGCAGGAGATGAGAATAGAAAACTAGCTATCCCCCTCAACAAAATAGTCACAACGCCCAACTTAGCTCCTACATTGTCAAGACCCGACTCTCACGTGCTTGGAGGCCTAGAGAATCTCATTTATTTAGATAACCTTTATAGGAAAAGTTGGCTGGTACCCCGGTACCTAGTGAAAACTTACATCTATTGGTGAACCCGGCCATAAATTCTCATCAACAGAAACTGGCTCTAGAAGGAGGGCATGAGCTCACCCCCTTTGGAGGATTTTGACTTTACACCACCTGAGGGTTCCCCAGGCCATAGTTTTAGAAATCAAACCTTTGGTGGTATTAGATCATTTTCACCTGCATGATTCAAAAGAGTCCTTAGATTAGCCCCCAATCCTGAAAGGTTTGTTGAACTCAAGCCTCCTGCTCGAAAGAAGTGAACTTCACAAACCAAGCAGCCAACCAACCTTGTTTGGGGACATACTACATCTTAGAATACCCAAGCCTCCCAGATAACTTCAGGGACTAACACTCAATCTAGCTAAAACCCAACTCCCCCATTGGCTGCATACTTTGGTAACACTGGGTCCCCGATGGGGTAGTTTCCTAGTGCTGCCAATGATCTTCCCGCACATCCAGAGAAGATTTTCCCCTGATATGAGCATGTAGGCTCACAAACCACAAAAGAGCATCTGCAGACATACAAGGATTCCATGAACCGACACCAGATCTGACTTCAAGATGTTGTGACCTAGATGTTCCCTCTGTCCTTAGGGTAGAACGAGTTGAACTGGTAACTTAGCTTGTTAGCCAACTCCATCAATAGTTGGTAGGATATGGAAGAAGCCTTCTTGGTAGCCTTTCACATACATGTGGACCCAGCATGGTCCCGTAGCTAGTTCATCTCCATTAGGAAGGAACCAAATGAACCCCTTGTAGCATTCAACCATTAGTTCCAACGCACCTTGAAGTGGTGCACAGGTCCCATCATCCCCTCTCTAAAGGTAACCATTCAAACGTATCTTAACATGATGGACCCTTTTGTTGCCACTCTCCTATGGTTAAATACCACCCCCACTAACTGAGACACTTTGGCAAAGGTTTACTACCTGGCCCTGGAGTTGTCTCGCGGTTTGAACAAGACCCCCGACAAAATTGGGCAGAGCATGCCTTTCAACATGACACCTAGCAGAAATTCCTATGCTACGGGATATAATCCCAATCAAGCAATGGGCACTCTAGCAATGGTCGTGCCACCACCACCGCCAATAGACCAGCAGGCCTAGTACGTATACCCATCGCAATTTTAGACAACATCAGGTCTAGAATCTTTTCCCTAGAACCAGTCGTAGAAAATGTAACAACCAATGACACAACCCTCTGGAGTGCCTTTCTTGTAGTTGCAAGTGGTTGGAGTATTGTTTCCCTCAACTTTGGTAACTACTCTCATTTTCCCTAGGAACCAACAACAACAACTGTCACATTGTGATGTGAACACCCAACTATCCACCAAGGTTGAATCCCTCCAGTGACTATTTTCCTCATTGACTATGGAAATGGGACAGTTGAAGGCAGGGTCTTTTGCACCCCACAACTCCAATTCCCAGAGATAGAATGTCTTCTTTGATCAATGAAACAACAATACTGGAGGAAGGAACTATAACAATGGGCCTTGACCCAACCAATAGTAATGGAATAACAATGTGAATACCAGAGATCCTTCAAACCAAAACACTAATCAGGGTAGTGTTGGACCTAGTCATTCTACCCAGATAGAAGAACTCCACCCCCTGACCAATTGGTGTAGATTGCATGACACTGGCTCTCATTCAAAGGTGAACTGTGCCACACTAGAGAAGGTCATCATGATCTCCTAGTTGGACAGACAACAATCTACCAATCCTCCTCTCCCAAAATCATCTGCACAAGAGCCCACTCATAGTGCCTTCACCTGTGAGACCATCTTCTTTGGGACAGACAAGGAAGACAAAGAAGAACCTAATTTGTAGGGGTTCTTTGATGAATCTATTTTGGCCTTTTAGGCCAATGCCTTTACCAACCCAAGGACTCCTTACAACACCTGGAGTTAGGTTGGTAAAGGACTAGTTTACACACCTACACCACCCAAAGATACCCCTCCCCATGACAACATGACTGATCGCTCCTTCCCACCAAAAGGGCCTAGCTCTAACCAAGCCAAGGATCTGGTCGAGGGAAGCCAACAATTCTCGGGAGAGATTTTACATCACGAAGGTGTTAGAATGAACCACCACCTCCATGACCTTGATGGAGGTTTTTTTGAACTCTCTCGAGTAGAAGAAGTCTCTTCTGAAGCTTCTGGGAAACCCATAAGTTGTTAGTCACCCACCAAAGACTATCACTTTTGACAACGCCAATGCAGTTGTCTTCCTGGGTAACACTGAGGATGCTCCCTTTCTATTAGGCTTAAACATACAAGGGAAGAACCTACACAGCTGCTTGATTTATTTTGGTGCTTTGGGCAATGTCATGCGCTTATCTATATGCCAGAATCTCATACTCCATTCCACTCCATCTAAAGGCGCAGTAGTCTAGCTAGACAAGGCTACTATGAAAATGGTGGGTGAGCTGGAAAATGTTTGGATTCAGCTCATCCAAGACCCCCGGATAATAAGCATAATAGACATCCAAGTGGTGGACATCTCAAAGACCTAAGGGATTTTATTGAGTAGGAATTGGTGTAAGGTCCTTAATGGGTATTTATCCACTGACTTCTCCCACTTGTGGCTCCCCTAGGAGGGATAGTCTAACCAGATCCAGGTAGAGAGTGAGCCTGGCATGAAGAAGGACCTCACCAAAGTTGGGAGTGTAAATGAATTCCTTTTCTCTAAGAATCCCCTAGGAACTACTGACCCCTAGAGATCTTAACCTTTGATTTCACCCCAGGGGAAGATCCCATAGTCTCCTAGAGAATTTAGGACCTAAACAAAAAACTAAGGGATGAGGTTAACTCACAAGGTAACGCAACAACCCCACTGCACTCTTGTTCGACACTTGGTTCTAGGTACATTATCAAAAACATTCTAAAATGGAGTGTAAGCCTTACCTTACTGCTGCTACCCACCACATAAAGACCTTCCAGGAGAAACAACATAAAGCAGATTTTCCCAGACCCAAAAATCACTCTAATAGTTCACCTGAGGTACCACTTGTCTGGGAATCCCAAACATAGAATTCTCAGAGGAAAACCTCACCCATGCAACTTCAGAGCTGGAGGAAACTCCTCCCAACCTTCCCAAAAAGAATCCAAAGGCCACTTTGCCTCCCCATCCCCTGATAATGAAGAATGACTTGTAGACCCTGAAGTTTGATGGGTCTTAGTCTAAACAAGGCTATGAGGCTGGAGTGGAATTGATCAACCCATAGAGAAAGTCCTTCCTTGCATCTTACAGGCTGTAGTTCAACTACACAAACAATGTCATGGAATATGAGGCCTTGGTCCTTGGACTCCTATTTGCATTAAGAAAGGGAATCACCCACCTCTGGGCGATGGGTGATTCATAGTTGATCATCAAGTAGGTTTGGAGCCAATACACCTGCAATGATAAAAGGTTGGCCACATACCGCAATCGGGCATGGAGCCTCATCGAATATTTTTATGCATTCAACATTGAACTCATCCCCCAAAAAAGAAACTACATTTCAGATGCCCTCACTGTATCTTCCAGCACCCTTAAGCCAGCGACTGGCTCCCAGCTCTAGAAGTTTTCTGTTTAGATGGTCCCCACCCCGTCTATCCCAGACAATGTCACCCATTTTTAGGTGTTCGAGGATGATCAACATATTATGGCCTTCATGGCCAATGTTAGCATCTTTGAGGACTAGATAGTGGAAGAAAGAGATCATGATAATACTGGACAAGGTGATGAAGATAACAGGATCATAGAGTTACCAACCAACACCATCCCTGAGGGATGGTAGCACTTGAATGCATCTTTCATTCAGACCCCCAAGCCTAAGAGAAGATATCATCCTTCTCAGAGGGAGGAAAATTCAAGAAAATCAACATCGGCCAGGCTGGTGAAGAAACATTCATTCACATTAGAACCTCCTGTTCCCCTAAGGAGAAGGAGAAGATTCTCGCAGTTCTCTAAGAATATATTGATGTAATTGTGTGGGGCTATGGGGATCTGAAGGCTTATGGAACATCCATCATGACCCATACCATCCCACTAAAACCTGATGCTAAGCCTTTCTAGCAAAAGCAAAGATCGATAAACCCACTGATCGAGCCTCTAATTCATCAGGAGGTTCAAAAATTGCTATCATCCCAAATTATCTTTCCCATCGAACACACTACTTGGGTTTCCAATCTTGTCCCTGTAAGGAAGAAAAATGGCGAGATCCACCTCTGTGTGGAATTTCAAAATTTGAACAAGGCATCTAAGAAAGACAATCACCCTCTCCCCTCATTGGATGAGGTATTACAGATCATGAATGGTTCCCAAATGATGTCTTTCTTGGATGGATACTCTGGGTATAACCAGGTCATGGTTAAATACGAGGATAGAGACAAAATGAAATGCACCACGAAGTGGGGAATGTTTTCATATCGGAGAATTCCCTTTCACCTTATCAACATAGGAGAAACATTTCAGAAGGCTATGGACATTATGTTTGAAGGCCTTGTAAACAAATGTATAATCATCTACATGTATGATTTGACCATCTTTTCTTAGAACAGGTGTGATCACCCCACCCACCTTGCCTAAATTTGTGAAAGATGTCATCGATATGGAATATCCCTTAACCCTAAGAAATTCATATTTGGGGTCACTAAAAGGAAGCTTCTCGGGCATATCGTCTCCAACAAGGGTATATCCATCACCCCTGAGAGAGTTGAAGAATTTCTAAATTTATAGATGCTCGACAACAAGAAAGAGATGAGATCTTTCTTTGGAAAGATCAACTGTGTTTGGTAGTTCATTACTGGGTTTGCCAAGATAGTGAAACCACTCAATGATATGATGAAGAAAGATACAAAGATTGAGTGGAGTCAGGAAGCAAAGTGGGCATTCACCCAGATTAAGAAAATGATAGTGGAGGCACCAGTCCTGGCTACTCAAGACTATTCCCTCCCATTCTACATATATTCCTTTGCTTCATGGAATTCTGTCGAGGCAGTTTTGACCTAGAAGGTCAAAGGGGAAGAATGACCAATAGCTTTCATGAGCTCCCCCTTTAATAATATCAAAGTCTAGTATTCATCTTTAGAAAAGTAGGCCTTTACTCTTGTCCATGCCATGAAGAAATTTTGGCATTACAACCTCTGAAGCAAGGTGCATGCTATCATCTCGGACTAGGCTGTTAAGTCTCTGCTCCTACAGAGTGAATTTGGTGAAAGATGGGGGAAATGGATGGCCATCCTCCAAGAGTATTATTTGGAAATGCAACCCATAAAGATAGTCCAAGGCCAGGGACTATGTAGAGAAATGGAAGAAGGAACTCCCAACATTGAATGCCAAACTTACACAAGTAATCACCTGGATTTGGTCTTCTTCGACTATAGACCCTATTTTTCCTAAGTGTGATCTGTAACCACCTAGATTTGGTCTACTTCGACTATACACCCTATTTGCATTATGTGTGATCATACCCCCAATTATGTCCAAACAACCCTCTTACTACTTGGCATAATTCATTTTAAACCAAATTTAATGTCCTAGGTAATTTTTATCACTAAATTATATTAACTACTACAACCATATAATTCAAATCAATTCAAATCAACTAAAACAAATCAAACTCAAATATGGCTATAGTATTTAAATTATAAAGGAATTAAATAAAACCCTAAATCAATTGCTCACTTGCAAATGAACCCATTCCCCTAACCTAATTAATTTAATTAAAATGGCTATAGTCCCCTTAATTATTAAAAAGCAATAAAATGCTTAAATAATTAAATCCTATATATTTAAATGAACTATGTCAAATAATTCATTTCGTTTATATTCCCCTAAACCCTAACCTAGCCTACCTCAACCAGTTCTACCCTGGGCTCTAACCCACCCCAACCTATTCCCCCCATGCTAATCTAAATCCTAATCCTAAATTCATCCTAACCCACCTCCTAATATTGTCACATTCCATTAAGGAATGATTAACAACTCCACCCACTTGAGAAAGTCAAGGAGTCTCAAGATTCCTTTCTCAAGTCCATTTTCTCAAGCCACCATCTTACACCCTTCCCATGCTTCTTTAAGGCTCTCATTAAAGCCTCATTTATGAAGATTACTTAAGCCCATGTCTCCACCATGCCTATTAAATTCCCAAGGCATTTATTTCTCTTAAACCTCCATTAATGAGTCCTTCAACTCATTAATGCACCTTTTCCCCCCTCTCTCCTATTTCTTCTATTAATAGAAGGCATTTTTGAGAGAAAATAAGCCTTCATCTCATATTAGGAATTGCATTGTTATGCTGTTAGAATAGATATAGATTTACATTCCATTGTAGATTTCACATTTATGCATGGTTGTAATGTCCATTTTTAGAGAGAATATGCATGTTTTTTTATCATTTAGCTTGTTTTAACTCAAATATTTCATGTTAATTCATATATGTAACTGATAGTAGCATAATCTGAGGGCTATTATGTTTCTTATCACACTCTTCTTAGTTAGAAATCAATAAATCGATATTAGTTGGTTTTATATGCTCATCTAACCCTTTTAAGCTAATGCAATGATCTGTTGAGGTGTTGTGTCTTTCTTAAATAGATGAAAAAATCACACACACATTTCTAGCACCCACTCTGGGGCACAAATTGAGATTTGACCTCATTTTGACATCATTTTCCACTAATTTATCTACCCAATTTTTAGGTCTAGGATGGTTTCTGGTGACAAGGAATCACATCTTGGAAATGTTGTCACACCACAGAAGATGAGGCTCACATCTACGATTTCCTGGATCATTTCTGGTTTGAGATCACATCCGGTGAACATACTGTCACATCTAGTGAAAGGTTTTGCATCTGGTAAAAGGTATCATATTCAGTTATGGTAAGCTTGCATCTGGTTAGAAAATTTGCACACCTCATTTTCTTAACCCTAAGTTCTTCACCAGTTGTGTTTGTGACATTTTTAGCAACTTAACGATCATTTGCAAGTTGATATTGAAGGTTTTTCATGGGAGTTGCAACAAAACTAACTCAGTTCTTCAGGTTGCCAAATCCCCATCTTGACCTCTATTTTTACATGCTTTAAACACTAAGATATATTTTCTAAATTTTCTAATAAACTGACTAGAGGACTATTCTCTTTTCCTCTTGAGGAAAATCAAAAACTCATACATCAGTTTAAGAGTTGAGAAGAATTTGGAGTAATTGGACAAAGCAAACCTTGTTGTCTAATTTTGGATCAATAAGTGAACAACACAAATCACTAAATATTATGGTTTAAAGAACAATGTTCAATCGTATAATTCATTTTGGGATCATAAATTGAACAAGCTACTAATTAAATATTGCGGTTATTTAAACAAGGCAAATCTATTTTCAAGCATCTTGTCTTCATTAAATAGGAACATCTAAATCAGGCACAACATTGCTTGAGGGAATGAACTACTTGCTTGACTTTATTTTGGGAAAAAATGGCATGGATTGGGAGAGTATGCTCTTCTTCCTCGAAAGAATAAGAAATCTAGACATCCTATACTCGCCAATCCTTTATACGCATATTTAATAGTAGAGGGCCTGCCGGTTGAGAAAAAAATCTCCCTGGAAGGACCCAAGTGAGGATAGGTTTTACGCCAACCCTTCTAACTCACTATAAATATTTTTTTTCTCATAGGCTAATGCCTCAGAAGATGGAGCTGGTTTTGTTTATGGAATTTTGACATCATTCCTTGAACATGCTTGGGTATGTGTAGAGCGGAGCCGCTTGAATCTTTCTTGCATGAATACACATATTTAGGTACTCATAAGGATATACGCCTCAATTTTTCCTTGTACAATTCTATGGGGGATGGTTTTGAATGGATTACCCAATAATATACAACAATCTCAACTAAAAGAATTCCTGATTCACCGTCGAAAGGGTGATAATATTTGTGCAAGGCAAAAATTAATTTCCCCAGGACACTCATCATGTCGTGCCCTCACTTGCATTTGGATTTTGCTAATATAGCATCATGACTGGAGCTATTGTGTGCTTGGTGATGGTTGTATTCTGATTAGCATTTGAGTGTGTGCCTAAGTCAACAAGCAAAGATTTTCATCCTCCACCTAGAAAATAGGAAAAAGATTTGTGTCTGTTTCACCCTCCTAACAATGCAAATCTATTTGACATGTTTGAAAAATCATTAAAAAGATAACATATTCAAAAAAACAACAATGTTCAATCCTAGATCAACATGTGTGTTTTTCACTCACCAATGAGTGTCAGAAATCAAACTGCAATTAGACAAACTTCATACACTTCTAGAATGAACTTGGCAAAACTGATTAAAACTAACAGCAACATCATAAGATTGCATCCTAGATTTCCCAAATTGCATGTAGTATTTAGGCTCACATTTGGTATCCTAGATTGCATCTAGTCAGCACATAGTCACATCTGGTATTTAAGCTTGCATCTAGGGTTGCCAGTAGCTCACATCTTGTATTTCTAGCATCACATCTGAGAGCTCGCATCTAGGATAGTGGGCACTTGCAAGATGATTTCTTAGAAAGTCTCAGTTGATTTGGATACCCTTTTGGCTATTTAGTCTATCCCTATTGTCTTTTCTGGTCTCCCTATCCTTAAATCAAAATACTTTTTAGGTGTTCACCTTGCATGTCATGTCAATTTCTTGTAATCTGTTGCAATATGTGTGATCTATCCACTTCTTACAAACAACTTGGTTCCCAGGTCACTATCAAGGCATTCTAACCCTCTGACACTAGAATCATTTACTTCCACCAAAACTCAAAAGATACTTCCACCTAGACACACTCACTTGAACAGTTCGAGACCCATATTGGGAAATGTTGATGAAAGTTGAGACACAACTTCATGGTTAACACCAAATGCAACATGTACATGTATAAAGGATCGAAAGTGCCTCCTAAAACACCACACTTTCAAGGGGAAACATCTTATAGTTCCCTACTCAATCTAGATTCTCCACAAATGGATAGCGACACTCACAAATGGATTGAGTCTTTTGAGGATTATAACAATGTAAAACACGAAAAGCCTGAAGATACTGATGAGGAAGAAGAACCCACATTCGAACATCCTTTATTTGAGTTCGATAGTGAGAACGAAATCACTGAAGAAGAATATGATAAACTCAAACATAGCAAGAGGTTCCATAGAATAATGGAAAATATGATCGATGAGGATAAAGAGAAATACTTCCTCCATCTAGCATCCATAGGTGTCAAATTACCTAAGGATTACGATGTGGAAAAACTCAAAGAGAAGGAGGTAGCAACTGATATATCTATTCTTTCCAAACAGCTAACATTGATGCAAATGGAGCTTACAAATCTCAAACAAGAGAAAGCTAAACCAAAATCACCATACTCTTTGGAATCCTTTTTTTCATTCCCCTTTGGTAAGAGTATTACTATGGTCCCATTTCCTCCTAATACGACAAGACCGAAGTATGACAAGTGCATAGGAGAAACTGACCCATAGGATCATCTAAGGGAATTTTGTGCTCTGAGCATAGAATGCATGCACAAATGTACATACCTCATGTGACTATTTCTGGGAAGTCTAGGAGGTAATGCCATGGAGTGGTTCTCAAAATTGAACCCTAAAGTTAAAACATATGACAAGCTAATTCAATGCTTTATCCAACATTACTCCTATAACATATAGCATGATGTGACCATGATGGATCTATGTAATACCAAATAGAAGACTGGTGCATCATTTACACACTTCCTACAAAGACGAAGGAAGATCTTTGCAGAATATTTGAGAGCCATTCCCGAATCTGAGAAGATGGAAATCTTCATAAATAAGTTGGTGCCTGAATTGAACTACACATTACAAATGCAAAACTCACCAAGCTTTAAAACAATGATCAAGAATGCCCTCTGTATCAAGGAAGTCATGCTCAAAAGAGGGGAGATCACCCTTCAAAATGAAAACAAAACCAACAACTCCAACTCCAAGCCTAAATGGTGGAATAAAAACAAGAATGTTGTCAACGATGGAGTAGTTGACACCTCTAACATTAACCCTAAACCTTAGGTGTTCAATCTAACTAATAGCATGTAGGCAAGAAAAGACACCAAGGTCACGACCCCCAACCCAAAACAAATAATGATAATGGTAAAGGACGGTCATGGACTTCAAAACCTGAAAGAACATTTAATCCTTTGAGACAACCTCTCAAGACTATTTTGAAGACTCTATTGGATAACAAGCTCCTCATGATTCTTGATTCAAAACCCTGGGAACCAGTGATTTTTTAGTGGTTAATATTCGCCAATTGGCTAATTTTTGAAATTTGAGAATCCAAATTTGCTTAATAATTCAAGATTTAAGGCGACCTAAATCACCAAACTTTTACAAAATTTTATTTTAGAAATATTTAAATCGTGAAATAATTTATTTTATTAAAAATTTGAACTCAAATATTAGCCTAATATTTGATAGATGGTTAGATTCAATTCGCCTAAATTTTATCAGTTATTATAGAAATCTAAATTAATTCACCAATAATATATTATAACTGTTAGTTATAGTAGGAATATGTCACCAATATTAGTTATCATTATTGATTTAAAATATAATCTAGTGATCTTCATTATATTCCATGAGGCAAAAATGTTACTATCTTATTTGTAACGCTTATCGGGGCTAAGATTTCGTTTGGATTATTTATAAATCAATGACACTGAAGAAATTTTGGGTCCTATTATAATAATAAAAAGAATGATACATTTATCTCACACAATACAAAGAGGATTATTTGATTATATTTTAAATAAATGATAGCAACTAGATACTATAGAGTTCCCTTAAACCCATCAAATATTTTCATAGTTATCCTAATAATTTTCTATAAGAACTCATTTTTCTTTAAATATAATTATTTTCCATGGTCATTAATGAATTTTAGTTATTGCTTGAGATTTGCCAATATTTTCTACAAAAAATTGCGATTAAAAAATATTCGCCAATATAAATAATTTGTTTTCCCAAAAAATTGAGAGATTCACCAATAGGAATTAATTTTTTTAAAAATAAAATGAAAAATTCACCAGGATTTTATATATTTTTCTAGAGGGGGGTTTCTTAAAGTTATCCCTACTAGGAGCCAATAGTCAAACCAAGGTGTTGGGATGATAATTCCTATTGTGTCTTCCAAAAAAATAAGGGACACAAGACCAAAAATTGCCTTAAGCTTAAGCATGTCATTCAAGACCTCCTCAAAGGTGGAAAGATCAAAGTGGATGGACACACTACCAATGAGGATCATATGGAATTATATAAACCATTTCCTAATTACGATGAAGGAGAAACATCTAAAGGGAAGAGTAATGAAGTGAACTAGACCTATTCCAATACTGACAATGTGATCAATATGTTAGACGTTAAAATAGACTCAGTTAATATGGTCACAATCAAAGGTGTTTCATTCCACTAAAATGTAGTAACAAAGAGCCAAGTGCAAGTCACAATCAAAGGACCCCCAAAACCAACATCAACGTCCAAGGGTCCTATCACTACTATCCCTCAACCAACAACAAAACACATGGTTACTATTCCTCGGGCAAAGTATGACTTGGTAGACCAATTACAATGAACCTCTGCCAAAGTTTCCATTTTTGAGGTGCTCAAAATATCGATATTACATAGGGAAATCCTAGAAGAAGCTCTACATGTTGCTAACGTCCCAAAGGATATTGATATAAACAAACTCCAAGCAATGGTCAATCACATATCAGTGCCACATTATCTCTCCTTTTTTAAAGAGGATGATAAATATTTGACCCATCCACATAATCAACCCCTCCATATCAAATTCCTCATTCATAAATCCCATGTTAGACACATGTTGATAAATGGATGTGCAACATTAAATATCTGTACCCTTGATCTAATCAAGAGAATGGGTCTCTCAGAAAAGACAATTGATTCCAGAAGCAAAATCACTATCAAGGCTTATGATGAGGAAGAAAGATCCTCCAAATGTCTTATTGTTCTACCTATCTGGGTTAGACCAATTGAAAGGAATGTCATCTATCAAGTTCTAGATCTACCCTTGGCCTACAATATATTTTTGGGGAGACCATGGACTCATGAAATGTAAGTTGTGTCATCCACTTATCACTAGTGCATAAAGTTCCCACATAATGGGGTAGAAGTAACGATTCCTATAGATGCTAACTATACTTGTAATAATATCAAAGCAGGTAGTATGATCCCACATAAAAAAGAGGCTATGGATGCAATTACTCCTGGAACTACCAAAGACATGGTTATGAAGAGTTTTGGAAAAACCCTAGATCTTTAAGAAATAGGTATGGGAGAGTACAAGCTAGACTTGACTCCATCACTGACAGAACTTCTGATGTCACCAAGATCCTATGGAAAACCTTCCTTGACATTCACACCCACAACATCCAAGGAGCCATAAGTACACAAAGCAACTGGCATGATAAAGACATCCACATCTTCTTTAGATAACACAGAAGAACAAGTAGTCCTAGACTATCTTTACAAAGGAGAACGGGTGGAATCTGAGGTCAAACATGTAGAGATATCCCCAGAACAGTATGGAAAGGGACATGATTTCCTCAAATAGATGGGATACAAAGGAAAGGGACCTCTAAATGACACAGGATGAGGGCTTATTAAGTCTATACCCATGGAGTTTCAGAATACCAGAGACAAAACATGACTGGGATTTAATACTAAAATTGATAAACCTGCTTCAAAAGACAATCCAAACTTAGAAAAATGGAGTAATGAAGAAGATGAACTAGAGCAGTAGTCCTATGAAAGATTATTACATGTTGGCACAAAGAATCCCAACTATCAAGGAGAGTGCTATGTACCCAGCTTTGAGGTACCACAAGATCCTCACACCCCTTTGTTAGCACAACCTCCCATTCAAGAGGTAGGAAACTCAACAATATATAATTTAGAAATGGCCTTGATAGAAATAGATATAGAAAGAACACCCTGATGACATGATTTACATCCTAAATGGGGGAAATTGGTCACAGTTTCACATGTCCTCGACCTACCCCACTTTGATCCACAGGTAGCTAATTGGGTACATTAGATAACTATTGCTGAATATTTAAACAGATCTAATGATGACATAACTGACTCTGATGATTATGAATGGGAGGAGCTATCTATCGCCTCGAAGGACATTGGGATAGAAACAATTCACATGTTTGTAGCTCCCTCAGCACCTTGAGAACCTTCTAACACTACTCCCAACAATTCTGATAATCTTGATGCAGAGGAAGAGTTCCTTCCCGCAATCATTGATGAAGAGACTGGTGCTCTCATAAGTCTAGAAGAATTTCAGAGGCTAAAAGAAAGAAGCATAAGAAGAAGGATATTTCACTGATGAGTCATTAGAATTCAGTCCACATATGACTAACAATGACCCTTGTAACAATGATCTAACTGTTATTGATTTAAACATCCAAGAAATTAACCTAACAGAACATGTCATGTTGGTTAATGGTCATGATGCTAATGCAATGTTGTCCTTCCTAGAGTCTTACTCCCTATCATTGATACTTTACAACCTAATTGATTGGAGTGAAATAGATCCCACTCCTATCCTTGACTTTCCTAATGACTATACCTTGGCTTTCTATCTCAATTCTTGTGAACCTCATCCCTCTTCCACCAATACAAGGACTGAGGATGTGTCACAGGAGGATATCAAGTTTCTCAGTCAAAAATTGAAAAATAAAAAGAAAAAGAGGACTAATGGTGAAGACCACTTTGTGGTAGTATTAGATCCTAAAATAGTAAAAAGCACAGATGCATCTGATGGTGAAAACCTCTCAAGGCACCAAAAGATGGGATTCTTGATATCCTTCCTAAGCACTTTCAAGAAAGGTCTTTGATATTGATAGAACCAATAGAACTAGTACACTTGGGCACAACTAAGAATCATCAAATAGTACACCTCACACAATCTCTATCAAAAGAGGAAAAGGTATAGTTCACTGAATTCTTGAAGGAGAAGAAGATAAACTTTGCATGGTCTTATACCGATATGCCAGGGCTAGATCATGAATTAATCATGCACCATCTATCTATAGCTCCTAGGATTAAGCCTGTGAAACAAAAACTTAGAAAAATGCATCCTCATGTTGCATTACTAGTAAAGGTGGAGCTAGAGAAATTATTAAAGGCTAGATTTGTCAGAGTCATTGCCTACATGGGATGGATCTCCAATGTAGTCCCCACCTCTAAATCAGATAAGTATATCAGAATCTGTACAAACTTCAGAAACTTAAACAAAGCATGTCCAAAATATTATTTCCCACTTCCTAATATCGACATGATCATAGACCTCACAACGGGCTACCAAATGTATTCATTGATGGATGGTTTCTCGGGCTATAATCAGATAAAAATTGCTCCTGAGGATCAAGAGAAGACTACATTTACATGCGCATCGGGCACCTTTTACTGGAACGTCATGTCATTTAGGTTAAAGAATGCCAGTGCAACATATCAAAGAGCCATGACAACTATATTCCATGACATGATGCACAAAAAAATGGAGGATTGCGTAGATGATACATTGGCTAAATCCAAAGAAAGAGGTACTCATATTGAGGACTTAAGAAAGATATTGGATGATATGGAGCAGTTCCAACTCAGGTTCAACCTAAAGATATGTGCCTTTGGGGTCCAATCAAGGAAGCTCCTAGGGTTCATTGTCTTAGAAAAGGGAATTGAGGTAGATCCTACAAAGGTGAAAGCTATTCTAGAGATGGATCATCCATGCAACATCAGTCAAATGAGGACACTACAAGGGAGACTCCAATCTATCAGGAGATTCATGTCTTAACTTACAGATAGGGAACAAAACTTTACCAAACTATAGCACAAAGGGGTCACTTTCAGATGGGATGAACACTATGAAGCCAAATTTATAGAATTGAAAGGATACTTGGATACTCCTCCTATTCTTATGGCACCTATTCATGGGAAGCCATTACTCCTATACATTTTAGCTATAGCTACATCCTTAGGATTATTGCTAACACAAGAGGATGAAACAAAAAAGGAAAGAGCTATCTACTCTATTAGTAGAACATTAGTCACCTATAATCTCAATTATAACATTATAGGAAAAGCATGCTTAGGGGTTGTCTTCGCATCACAAAAATTGAGGCACTAAATGCTATCCCATATAGTGAGGCTCACTGCTAAGATAGATCCTTTTAAATACCTCTTAAGTAGAATGAAATTAACAGGATGTTTGGAAAAATGGGTCCTAATTCTGAGTGAGTTTGACATTGGATACATAGAAAGGAGAGCTATTAAAGGACAAGTTCTCATAGATCAACTAGATGATTCACCACTCCAGGATGACGAGCCTTTAAAGATTGAATTCCCTGATGAAACAATCATGCATCTAACTGAGTATCCATGGAAGATGTACTTTGAAAATTCATTCACTTAACAAGGATCTAGATCTGGGGTTCTATTCATAACTCCTCAAGGCTACAAAATACCAAAGGCTTATAAATTGATGTTTCCATGCACAAAAAATATTTATGAATACGAAGCATTGGTAAATGGTCTTAAGCTAGCTATCGAGTGGAAGATTGTAGAGTTACACATGTATGGTGACTCCTAGCTCATCATCAATCAGGTCAATGGAGATTATCAAATGAAAGATGAGAAGTTGATGCCCTACAAGCAACTAGTTGATGGCCTGAAGAAGTTCTTTGTCTTCGTCACCTTCTAGTAGATACCAAGATCATAGAATAAATTTGTATATGCTATGGCTACATTGGCATCCAAGTTAAAATTGGAGGAATGTTAATTCCGCTATGACTTCTTGGTGGAAGAACTCTCCTATCCTACCTTTGATACCCCTAAATACCAAGTAATATGTGCTTTAATGACCTCGGACCAATCTTGATATACTAAGATCATTGCTTACCTAACTGACCAAACTATTCCCAATGGTCTATCCCAAAATGAGAAAAGAGACTTGATTAGGAAAACATCGCGTTATGTCATCATAACTAATAACATATACTGATGAGGTCTCAACGGTACACTTCTTAGATGTTTAGAACTCAAAGAGTCACACCAGGCATTAAAAGAAGTCCACAAAGGCATATGTGGATCACACTCGAATGACTTTTCATTGGCTAAAAACCTACTTAGAGTGGGCTATTACTGGCCTAAGATGAAAAAAGATGCTATTCACTTTTCTATAACATGTCTTAAATGCCAAACACATGGAAATCTCATCCATGCTCCTGCTAGGGAACTCATACCTTTCATAACACATTGGCCATTTTAGCAATGGGCCTTTGACTTGGTTGGACAAATATATCCCAATTCTTCAAATGGACATAAGTTCATCATTACAGCCACTAATTATTTCATGAAGTGGGTCGAGGTCATGCTACTAATCAAAGCCAGTGGCAAACAGGTGGCTATGTTTATTCTAAACTACATTATCTGTAGATATGAGATACCCTCTTCAATTTTAACAGACAATGGGGGCTAATTTAAAAATCAAGACATCGATGAGCTTTGTGAATAGTTCCACATCACTCAACATTGCTCCTCAAGGAAATGGACAGGCTGAGGCATCTAACAAAAATATTCTCAAGATTATATAGAGAACTATGAGCAAGTCTGGCAGAGACTGGCATTTGCAATTAAATCCAGCACTATGGGCCTATAGAACAAGCATCAGGACACCAACTAGGGCCACACCATTTTCTCTTGTCTATGGTGATGAGGCAGTACTACCTATTGAGGTTGAAATCCCATCTTTGTGGATATCTTTACAAGGTCTTGTAACTGATGAGCAGTACCACATAGATAGCATGAATTCTTTATACCTACTAGATGAGTACATACAACAAGCATATGATACCTCAAAGTGTACCAAGCAAAAAATTCCAAAGGATACAATAAGAAGGTAAAGCCACACAAATTTTAAGTAGGGGATCTCGTCCTTAAGGAGAATCCTAAGAACCAACCCAATAGGGAGCAGAATGGAAAATTTGAACCTAACTGGTTAGGACCTTATGTTTTCACTGCTACTTTTGGGACTGGCACTTATCAACTAGATACACCTAAGAGAGACATTCTTCCAAACCCTATCAACACTCTACATTTGAAGCGGTTCTACACTTGATGTTCAGATAGTAGAGCTTGTACAGTGAAATAGTTCTCAGAAAATAACAAAAATGTTTAGAAAATTGATCCTGAAGAAATCCAAAAATAATGGAAAATGTCCTAAAGAAAGGTATCCTTGGTCAAAACTTGGTAAAAAGGTGCCTTGATACTACAAAAACATTCAAAAAAGAAAAAATAGCAAAAAAATTGAAAAAGGGAAAAGTGCCTTGATGACAACCTGGTCAAACAAGCATCTTGGTAGCAAAAAGAAAAAAGAGAGAGAGAGATCTTGCCAAGTGGTGAAAACCTGACAATCAAGCATCACTTGTGTTCTGCACTCCATCTATCAAAGCATCACTGATACTAAGCCTCCACAATTACACCTGTGCTAAAACGCTGACTTTGTTTCCTAAAACAACACTTTTATCCTTTCTTGGGATTTGTTTGTATTTCTATCTTAGGATCAAGTCATTCTACAGTGGGGGCATCTTTTCCAGTCTGATAGGTTGCTTCTACTATGTAATCATAAATGGTTTGTCTCGTGATACGATGCTTTCTGATTACTTTCACTACCACTATCACTTTCATGACACAAGGGTGACACAAACATTACACTGACATGAATGGTATTCCAAGGACCTACATGGGATTACAAACATGACTAACAATGTACACAGACATGGAACACGTATTTCCTTAAATCCAAACTTTTTTATTGTTGAATCTCTACTACGCTTGAAAAATGGATCAATAGTATACAACCTAAACATAGTTTAATCTTGGTTTGATTATGACTCTTTTATAAATCCATGACGTTTTCACTAGGGGGATCTAAGTAGTTATGAATTTTATTTGATTGATTCACAATTGATGGTTGTTATGTCTTCCGAGTTACTCCATGATGTCTGCACAAAGACCAAGATTTGCAAGGACAGGGGGCATAACATTTTCTTTATTTCTGCATATGGTGATTGTTCCAAATGATCTTATAAATTTCACCTAGCTTGGATTTTTATGGTAAGAGCTACCAACACGAGTGGATAGCTGCATATATCTCGATCTTCGTTATGTGTAAACTACGGTGAGGTTGAAATAATTTCCTTGTCTATTTTTTGAACTTAGACTCTCACTAAGGTATATGAAGCATAATGTACCGAAGGATATGAATTTTCAAGGTCATTGCGGGTTCAATATCTTGCTTTAGACATATTTTGATATAATAAAAGGAAGGTGACTATTTTGTTATCCTAGCTTCTATGACTTGATGCCTAAGTTTATTTCTGACATTCCAATAAATATAGTATTCATATTGTCATAATATCAGTGGGTATTAGTGATAGTTGTCCTATCAGGTGGTATTCATTCTGAAAAGCACCCAATGATGATAAAAATATTCCAATATCTACAAATCAATGACAGTTCTAAGAGTCTGCATATAGATGCATTTAGAGATTGCATGTTGCATTTGTGAAAGAACAACATAAGGAATTGAGCTCAAACTCCTTTCTATTTTTAATTCATCTGAAATCAAAGATATTTACATATCCATGATTCTCAAAATCTCTGATCAATCAGGAAGAAAATCAAACTCACCTTTTTAAAACATAATTACCTTGGTAATCATGTGTTTATTCTTAAACACACCTTAATTTTTATGCTTCTTCTAATCTATTCTTTCATTCCCCTACCTGATCACTGCAAGTGATACATCATTTCACGAGAGGGATTTTATTCTTTTTCCTTCGATTTCGTTCCCAAGGGGCCATGACCACACTATCATCAATTAATTTTTTTCTCGAAACAACATTAAAATGACTTTGTTATCAAACAAACTAGGGGCATGACAGTTTCCTTGACTAAGTCAAAACTATTGGATAGAAATATTTGGTTCTCATAAGCTGGATATCTTGTGTTTCCTCATTTTAAAAGATTCTTATTAAGCTCCTGACAGCTTCATACTGGCTTTTGGGTGACAACCAAGTTCAAAATCACGATTATCAATATTTGGATGACAACCAAGTTCAAAATTGGTATCTTTAAAAATATTTTATTAACCTTTGTATGATAACCAAGTTCAAAGTCAATTATTTCAGTTTAGTTCAGTCGAGTGCGAGACTGATCTCATCAATCATTTTGTTCGACCATGAGCAAAATTCTCAATCTTTCTGAAGTCAAAATATAAAAAATTTCTTTGAATCAATGCGCTGCTTGCACATCAATTCAAACAGCGGAAAGTGTAACCATCTAAATTTGGTCTGCTTTGACTATAGACCCTATTTTCCCTAAGTGTGATCATACCCCCAATTATGTCCAAATGACCCTATTATTACTTAGCATAATTCATTTTAAATCAAATTGAATGCCCTAGGTGATTTTTATCACTGAATTATACTAACAACTTCAACCATATAATTCAAATAAATTAAAATCAACTAAATCAAATCAAACTCAGATATGGCTATAGTATTTAAATTATAAAGGAATTAAATAAAACCCTAAATCAATTGCTCACTTGCAAATGAACCCATTCCCCTAGCCTAATTAATTTAATTAAAATGGCTATAGTCCCCTTAATTATTAAAAAGTAATAAAATGCTTAAATAATTAAATCCTATATATTTAAATGAATTATGTCAAATAATTCATTTCATTTATATTCTCTTAAACCCTAACCTAACCTACCTCAACCACTTCTACCCTGGGTTCTAACCCACCCCAACCTATTCCCCCCATGCTAATCTAAATCTTAATCCTAAATTCATCCTAACCCACCTCCTAATATTGTCACATTCCATTAAGGAATGATTAACAACTCCACCCACTTGACAAAGTCAAGGAATCTCAAGATTCCTTTCTCAAGTCCATTTTCTCAAGCCACCCTCTTACACCCTTCTCATGTTTCTTTAAGGCTCTCATTGATGCCTCATTAATGAAGATTCCTTAAGCCCATGTCTCCACCATGCATATTAAATGCCCAAGGTATTTATTGCTCTTACACCTCCATTAATGAGTCCTTCAACTCATTAATGCACATTGTCCCCCCTCTCTCTCCTATTTCTTCTATAAATAGAAGGCATTTTTGAGAGAAAATAAGCCTTCATCTCATATTAGGAATTGCATTGTTATGCTATTAGAATAGATATAGATTTACATTCCATTCTAGAATTCACATTTATACATGGTTGTAATGTCCATTTTTAGAGAGAATATGCATGTTTTCTTATCGTTTAGCTTGTTTTAACTCAAATCTTTCATGCTAAGTCGTATATGTCATTGATAGTAGCATAATCTAAGGGCTATTATGTTGCTTATCACACTCTTCTTAGTTAGAAAGAAATAGGTCGATATTAGTTGGGTTTATATGCTCATCTAACCCTTTATAGCTAATGCAATGATCTATTGAAGTGTTGTGTCTTTCTTAAATAGGTACAAAAATCACACACACATTTTTGGTACCCACCGTTGGGCATAAATAAAGATTTGACCTCATTTTGACATCATTTTCCAGTAATTTATCTCCCCAGTTTTTAGGTCCAGGATCATTTTTGGTGATAAGGAATCACATTTGGGAAACACTATCGCACCGCAGAAAATGAGGCTCGCATCCAGGATTTCCCAGATAGTTTATGGTTTGAGCTTGCATCTAGTGAACATACTACCACATCTGGTGAAAGGTGTCACATCTGGTAAAAGGTATCGCATTCAGTTATTTTAATCTCACATCTGGTTAAAAAATTTGCACACCTCATTTTCCTAACCCTAACTTCTTGACCAGTTTTGTTTGTGACTTTTTTGGCAGCCTAACGATCATTTGCAGGTTGATATTGAAGGTTTTTTGTGGGAGTTGCAACAAAACTAACTTCATTCTTCAAGTTGCCAAACCGCCATCTTGACCTCTATTTTTACATGCTTTAAACACTAAGATACATTTTTTAAATCTTCTGATAAACTGACTAGATGACTATGCTCTTTTCCTCTTGAGTAAAATCAAAAACTCATACATCGGTTTAAGAGTTGAGAAGAATTTGGAGTAATTGGACAAAGAAAACCTTATCATCTAATTTTGGATTAGTAAATGAAAAACACAAATCACTAAATCTTGTGGTTCAAAGAACGAAGTTCAATCATATAATTCATTTTGGGATCATAAATTGAACAAGATACTCATTAAATATTGCGGTTAATTGAACAAGGAAAATCTATTTTCCAGCATCTTGTCTTCATTAAATAGGAACATCTAAATCAAACACAATATTGCTTGAGGGAATGAACTACTTGCTTGAATTTATTTTGGGAGAAAATGGCATGGATTAGGAGAGTATGCTCTTCTTCCTTAGAAGAATCAAAAATCTAGATGTCCTATGCTCGCCAATCCTTTGTATGCATATTTAATAGTAGAGGGCCTACCGGTTGAGGAAAAAATATTCTGGAAATGACCCAAGTGAGGATAGGTTTTACACAAACCCTTCAAACTCACTATAAATATTTGCTTCCTTGTAGGCTAAATCCTCAAAAGATGGAGCCAATTTTGTTCATGGAATTTTGACATCATTCCTTTAACATGCTTGGGTATGTGTAGAGTGGAGCCACTTGAATCTTTCTTGCGAGACTACACATATTTAGGTACTCAAGGATATACACATCAATTTTTCCTTGTGTAATTCTATAGGGAACAATTTTTAATGGATTTCACAATAATATACAACAATCTCAACTGAAAGAATTCTTGATTCACTCCTGAATGGGTGATAATAGTTGTGAAAGGAAAAAAGTAATTGCCCAAAGACACTCATCATATCGTTCCCTCACTTGCATTTAGATTCGGCTAATATAGCATCATGACTGGAGCCATTGTGTGCTTGGTGATGGCTATATTCTGATTAGCATTTGAGTGTGTGCCTAAGTCAATGAGCAAAGATTTTCATCCTCCACCTAGAAAATAGGAAAAAGATGTGTGTCTGTTTCACCCTCATAACAATGCAAATCTATTTGACATGTTTGAAAATCATTAAAAAGATAACATATTCAAAAAAACAACAAAATTCAATCTTTGATCAATGCATGTGTTTTTCACTCACCAATGGGTCTCAAAAATCAAACTAAAATCAGACAAACTTCACGCACTTCCAGAATAAACTTTGCAAAACTGATTAAAACTGACAGAGACATCATAAGATCACATCCTAGATTTCCCAAATCACATGTAGTATTTAGGCTCACATCTGGTATCCTAAATCACATCTAGTCAGCACATAGTCGCATCTAGTATTTAAGCTCACATCTAGGGTTGTTAGTAGCTCACATCCTATATTTCTAGGATCGCATATGGGAGCTCACATCTAGGACTATGGGAACTTGCAAGATGATTTCTTAGAAAGTCTTAGTTGATTTGGATACCCTTTTGGCTCTTTAGTCTGTCCCTATTGTCTTTTCTGGTCTCCCTATCGTTAAATCTAAAAAATTTTTAGGTGTCCACCTTGCATATCCTATCAGTTTCTCATAATCTGTTGCAATACATGTGGTCTATCTGCTTCTTACAAAAAACTTGGTTCCTAGCTCACTATCAGGGCATTCTAACCCTCTAATGCTGGAATCATTTACTTCTAACAAAACTCAAAAGATACTTACACCTAGACACACTCACTTGAATGGTTCAAGACCCTACCCGACATTATTGGGAAATGTTGAAAAAAGTTGAGACAAAACTTCATGGTTAACACAAGACACAAAAATTACACATCTAAAGGATCAAAAGGGCCTCCCAAAATGCCACACTTTCAAGGGTAAACATCTCGTAGTTCCCTACTCGATCTAGATTCTCCACAAATGGATAGCGGCACTCACAAATGGAGTGAGACTTTTGAGGAGTATAACAATGGAAAACACCAAAATCCCAAAGATACTGATGAGGAAGAAGAACCCATTTTTGAACATCCTTTATTTGAGTCTGGCAGTGAGGATGAAATCATTGAAGAAGAATATGAAAAAAATAAACAAAGAAAGAGGTTCCATAAAACAATGGAACAGATGATCAATGAGGATAAAGAGAAATACTTCCTCCATCTAGCATCCACGGGTGTTAAATTACCTAAGGATTATGATGTGGAAAAACTCAAAGAGAAGGAGGTACCAACTCCTATATCTATTCTTGCCAAACAGCTAACATTGATGCAAATGGAGCTTACAAATCTCAAACAAGAGAAAGCTAAACCAAAATCACCATACTCTTTGGACTCCATTTGTCCATTACCCTTTGATAAGAGTATTACTATGGTCCCATTTCCTCCTAATACGGTAAGATCAAAGTATGAAAAGTACACAGGAGAAACTAACCTACACCATCGTGTAAGGGAATTATGTGCTTTGAGCATAGAATACATGCACGAACTTATATACCTCATGCAACTATTTTCGGGAAGTCTAGGAGGTAATTCCATGGAGTGGTTCTCAAAATTGAACCTTGAGGTTAAAACATTTGAGGAGCTAATTCAAAACTTTATCCATCATTACTCCTATAACATATAGCATTATGTGACCATGATGGATCTATGTAATACCAAACAAAAGACTGGTGAATCATTTACACACTTCCTACAAAGATGGAGGAAGATCTTTGCATGATATTCAAGAGCCATTCCCAAATCTAAGAAGATGGAAATCTTTGTAAATAACTTGGTGCCTGAATTGAACTAGGCATTACAAATGTAAGACTCACCAAGCTTCGAAAGAATGATCAAGAATGCCCTTTATATCAAGGAAGTCATGGTCAAAAGAGGGGAGATCACCTTTCAAAATGAAAACAAAACTAACAACTCCAACTCCAAGCCTAAATGGTGGAAGCAAAACAAAAATGTTTTCAATGATTGAGTAGTTGACACCTCTAACATTAACCCTAAACCTAAGGTGTTCAATCTAACTAATAGCATGCAGGCAAGCAAAGACACCAAGGTCATGACCCCCATACCCAAAAAAAATTCATGGACTTCGAAACCTCAAAGAAAATTTACTCCTTTGTTTGAACCTCTCAAGACTATTTTGAAGACTCTATTGGACAACAAGCTCCTCACAATTCCTGATTCAAAACCCTGGGAACCAGTGTTCAAACCAAGGTGGTGGGATGATAATTCCTATTTTTTCTTCCACAAAAATAAGGCACACAAGAGCAACAACTACCTTAAGCTTAAGCATGTCATTCAAGACCTCATCGAAGGTGGAAATATCAAAGTTGATGGACACACTACCAATGAGGATCATACGACATTCAATAAACCATTTCCTAATTATGACAAAGGAGAAACATCTAAAGGGAAGAGTAATGAAGTGAACTACACCTATTCCAATAATGACAATGTGATCAATATGCTAGACGTTAAAACATAATCAGTTAATATGGTCACAGTCAAAAGTGTTTCATTCCACTCAAATGCAGTAACATAGAGCCAAGTGCGGGTCACAATCAAAGGACCCCAAAAACCAGCATCAACATCAAAGGCTCCTATCATTACTATCCCTAAACCAATAGCAAAACATGTGGTTACTCTTCCTAGAGAAAAGTATGACTTGGTAAACCAATTACAACAAACCTCTTTTAAAATTTCCATTTTTGAGTTGCTCAAAATATCCAGAGTACATAGGGAAATCCTAGAATAAGCTCTACATGCTGCTAACATCCCAAAGGATATTAATATAAAAAAATTTGAAGTGATGGTCAATCACATCTCAATGCCACATTATCTCTCCTTTTCTGAAAAGGATGATAAATCTTTGACCCATCCACATAATCAACCCCTCCATATCGAAGTCCTCATTCATAAATTCCATGTTAGATGCATGCTGATAGATGGAGGCGCAAGATTAAATATCTTTACCCTTGATCTAATCAAGAGACTAGGTCTCTTAGAATAGACAATTGATTCCAAAATAAAAATAACTATCAAGGCTTATGATGAGGAAGAAAGATCCTCCAAAGGTCTTATTGTTCTACCTATCTGGGTTGGACCAATTGAAAGGAATGTCATCTGTCAAGTTTTGGATCTATCCCTGGCATAGAATATCCTATTGGGGTGACCATGGATTCACGAAATGCAAGATGTGCCATCCACTTATCACTAGTTCATAAAGTTCCCACATAATGGGGTGGAAGTAACGATTCGTACAAATTCTAACTATACTTGTAATAATATCAAAGCAAGTAGTATGATCCCGCATAACAAAGAGGCTATGGATGCAATTACTCCTGAAACTACCAAAGACATGGTTATGAAGAGTTTTGGAAAAACCCTAAAACTTGAAGAAACAGGTATGGGAGAGTACAAGTTGGACCTGACTCCATCACTGACAGAACTTCTAGTTTCAACAAGATCCTATGGAAAACTTTCCTCAACATTCACACCCAAAACATCCAAGTTGCGAGAAGTACACAAACCAACTGGCATGGTAAAGGCATCCACATCTTCTTTAGATAACACAAAAGAACATGTATTCCTAGACTGGCTTTACAAAGGAGAACCGGTGGAAGCTGAGGTCAAACATGTAGAGATATCCCCATAACACTATGGAAAGGGATATGATTTCCTCAAACAGATGGGATACAAAGGAAAGGGACCTCTAAATGACATGGGATTAGGGCTTATTGATCCTATACCCATGGAGTTCTAGAATACCAGAGACAAAACATGATTGGGATTTAATACTAAAACTGATAAACCTGCTTCAAAAGATAGTCCAAACTCAAACAAAGGGAGTAATGAAGCACATGAGCTAGAGCAGTGGTCCTATGAAAGATTATTACATGTTGATACAAAGAATCCCAACTATCAAGGAGAGTGCTATGTACCCAACTTTGAGGTACCACATAATATTCACACCCCTTTGTTAGCACAACCTCCCATTCAAGAGGTAGGAGACTATATAATAGATAATTTAGAAATGTCATTGATAGCATCAACTATAGAAAGCACACCTAGATGATAGGATTTACATCCTAACTGGGGGAAATTGGTAATGGTTTCACATGTCCTTGACCTACCCCACTTTGATCCACAGGTAGCTAATCAGGTACATCAGATAACTATTGCTGAATATTTAAATAAATCTGATGATGACATAACTAACTCTCATGATTATGAATGAGAGGAGATATTTGTCACCTTAGAGGCCATTGGGATAGATACAATTCACATGTTTGCAGTTCCCTCAACACCTCAAGAACCTTCTAACACTACTCCCAAAAATTTTGATAATCCTGAAGCAGAGGAAGAGTTCTTTCCCCCAATCATTGATGAAGAGACTGGTGATCTCATAAGTTTAGAATAAATTTAGAGGCTACAAGAAAGAGGCCTCCTTTTATGGAGAGAAGAAGAAGAAGGATATTCCATTGACGAGTCATTAGAATTCAGTCCACATATGACTAAGAATGACCCTTTTAACAATGATCTAACTCTTATTGATTTAAATATTGAATAATTTAACCTAATGGAACATGTCATGTCGGTTAATGGTCATGATGCTAATGCAATGCTATCCTTACCAGAGTCTAACTCCCTATCATTGATACTTCCCAACCTAATTGATTGGACTGAAATAAATCTCACTCCTATCCTCAACTTTCCTAATGACTATACCTTGGATCGCTATCTCAATGCTTGTGAATGTCATCCCTCTTCCACCAATGGAAGGAGCGAGGATGTTTCATAGGAGGATATCAAGTTTCTCAGTCAAAAATTTAAAAATAAAAATAAAATGAGGACTGATGGTGAAAACCACTTTGTGGCAGTATCAGATCCTAAAATAGTAAAAACAATAGATGCATCTGATGGTGAAAACCTCTCAGAGGTGCCAAAAGATGGGATTCTTGATATCCGCCCCAAGCACTTTTAGGAAAGGTCTTTGGTACTAATAGAACCAATAGAACCAGTAAACTTGGGAACAATTGAGAATCCTCAAATAGTACAGCTCGCACAATCTCTATCAAAAGAGGAAAAGGTACAGTTAACTGAATTCCTAAGGGAGAAGAAGATCAAGTTTGCATGGTCTTATACTGATATGCTAGGGCTAGATCCTGAATTAATCATGCACCATATATCTATAGCTCTTAGTATTAAGTCCGTGAAACAAAAACTTAGAAAAATGCATCCTCATGTTGCATTACTAGTAAAGGTGGAGCTAGAGAAAATATTAAAGGCTAGATTGATCAGAGTCTTTGCCTAGGAAGGATGGATCTCCAATGTAGTCCCTATATCTAACTCAGATAAGTCTATTAGAATCTGCATGGACTTCAGACACTTAAACAAAGCATGTTCAAAAGATAGTTTCCTGCTTCCTTATATTGACATGATCATAGACCTCACAGTGGGCTACTAAATGTATGCATTGATGGATGGTTTCTCAGGCTATAATCAGATATAAATTGCCCTTGAGGATCAAGAGAAGACTACATTTACATGCACATGGGGTACCTTTTAATGGAACATCATGCCATTTGGGTTAAATAATGTCGGTGCAACATATCAAAGAGCCATGACAACTATATTCCATGACATGATGCACAAAAACATGGAGGATTACGTAGATGATACATTGGCTAAATCCAAAGAAAGAGGTACTCATGTTGAGGACTTAAGAAAGATATTGGATCATATGGAGCAGTTCCAACTTAGGCTCAACCCAAAGAAATGTGCCTTTGGGGTCCTATCAAGGAAGCTCCTAGGGTTCATTGTCTTAGCAAAGGGAATTGAGGTAGATCCTGCAAAGGTGAAAGCTATTCTAGAGATGGCTCCTCCATGCAACATCAGTCAAATGAGGACACTACAAGGGAGACACCAGTCTATTAGGAGATTCATTTCCCGACTTGTAGATAGGGCACAAACCTTTACCAAACTACTACACAAAGGGGTCACTTTTAGATGGGATGAAAACTTTAAAGCTAACTTTAGAGAATTGAAAGGATACCTGGCTACTCATCCTATTCTTATGGTGCCTATTCATGAGAAGTGATTACTCCTATACATTTAAGCTACAACTACATCTTGAGGAGTATTTCTAGCACAAGAGGATGAAACAAAAAAGGAAAGATCTATCTACTGTATTAGTCGAACATTAGTCACCTATGATCTCAATTACAGTATTATAGAAAAAGCATGCTTAGCGGTCATCTTTGCATCAAAAAAATTAAGAAACTACATGGTGTCCCATACAGTGAGGCTCATTTCTAAGATAGATCCTTTGAAATACCTCCTAAGTAGAATGACATTAACAAAACATTTGGGAAAATGGGACCTAATTCTGAGTGAGTTTGACATTGAAAATGTAGAAAGGAGAGCTATTAAAGGACAGGTTCTCATAGATCAACTAGCTTATTCACCACTCCAGGATTATGATCCTTTAAAGATTGAATTCCCTGATGAAAAAATCATGCATCTAACTGAGTATCCATGGAAGATGTACTTTGATGATTCATTCAATCAACAAGGATCTAGAGCTGGGGTTCTATTCATAACTCATCAAGGCTAAAAAACACCAAAGGCTTATAAATTGATGTTTCCATGCACAAACAATATTTCTGAATATGAAGCATTGGTAAACAGTCTTAAGCTAGCTATAAAGTGGAAGATTGTAGAGTTACACGTGTATGGTGACTCCCAGCTCATCATCAATTAGGTCAATGGAGATTATCAAATGAAATATGAGAATTTGATGCCCTATAAGAAATTGGTTGATGACTTGAAGAAGTACTTTGTCATCATCACCTTCCAGTAGATACCAAGATTAGAGAATAAAGTTGCAAATGCTATGGCCACCTTGGCATCCATGTTACAACTGGAGGAACATCAATTCTACTATGAATTCTTGGTGGAAGAACTCTCCTATCCTGCCTTTGATAAACTTGAATACCAAGTAATCTATGCTTTCACAACTTAAGACCAATCTCGATATACTAAGATAATTGCTTACCTAACTGACCAAACTATTCCCAATGATCTATCCCAAAATGAGAAAAGAGCCTTGATTAGGATAGCATCATGTTATGTCCTCATAACTAATAACCTATATCAATGATGTCTCGATGGTACACTTCTTAGATGTTTAGAACTCAAAGAGTCAGATCAGGCATTAAAATAAGTCCACGAAGGCGTATGTGGATCACACTTGAATGACTTTTCATTGGCTAAAAAAATACTTAGAGTGGGATATTAATGGCCAAAAATGGAAAAAGATGCTATTCACTTTTCTAAAACATGTCTTAAATGCCAAACGCATGGAAATTTCATCCATGCTCCTGCCAGGGAACTCATACCTTTTATAACACATTGGCCATTTCAACAATGTGCTTTTCACTTGGTTGGACAAATATATCCCAATTCTTCAAATGGACACAAGGTTTATGGCCACTGCGTATTTCATGAAGTGGGTCAAGGTTGTGCAACTAATCAAAGCCACTGGCAAATAGGTGGCTATGTTCAATCTAAACTACATTATCTATAGATATGGGATACCCTCTTCAATTTTAATAGACAATGGGGGCCAATTTAAAAATCAAGACATTGATGACCTTTGTGAATAGTTCCACATCACTCAACACTGCTCCTTGATCTATTATCCTCAAGGTAATGGACAGGCTGAGGCATCTAACAAAAATATTCCCAAGATTCTACAAAGAACTGTGAGCAAGTCTGGCAGAGACTGGATTTTAAAATTAAATCTGGCACTTTGGGCCTATAGAACAAGCATTAGGACACCAACTAGAGCCACACCATTTTCTCCTATCTATGGCACTGAGGCAGTACTACCTATTGAGGTTGAAATCCCATCTTTGCAGCTATCTTTACAAGGTCTTGTAACTTATGAGCAGTACCGCATAGATAGGGTGATTTCTTTAGACCTACTAGATGAGCACATACAATGAGCATTCGATCACCTCAAAGTGTACCAAGCACGAATGTCCAAAGGATAAAACAAGAAGGTAAAGCCACACAAATCTAAAGTGGGGGATCTCATCCTCAAGGAGAATCCAAAGAACCAACCCAACAGGGAGAAAAAAGGAAAATTTGAACCTAGTTGGTTAGGACCTTATGTTATCATTGCTAGTTTCAGGACTGGCACTTATC
The DNA here is from genome assembly GCA_018584345.1 of Thuja plicata. Lineage (NCBI taxonomy): Eukaryota > Viridiplantae > Streptophyta > Pinopsida > Cupressales > Cupressaceae > Thuja > Thuja plicata. The sequence goes on along the minus strand of MU224674.1, from coordinate 54,983 downwards.
AACTAGCTACACCTGAGGGAGACGTTCTTCCAGATCCTATCAATAGTCTACATTTTAAGTGGTTCTACGCTTGATGTTTGGCTAGCAGAGCCTGTATAGTAAAATTGTTCCTATAAAATAACAAAAACATTTAGAAAATTGATCCTAAAGAAATCCAAAAACAATGGAAAAAGTCCTGAAGAAAGGTATCCTTGGTGAAAACCTGGTAAACAAGCACCTTGATACTACAAAAACATTCAAAAAAGAAAAAATATCAAAAAAATTGAAAAAGGGAAAAGTGGCTTGATGACAATCTGGTCAAATAGGCATCTTGGTAGCAAAAAGAAAAGAGAGAGAGAGAGAGATCTTTCCAAGTGGTGAAAACCTAGCAATTAGGCATCACTTGTGTTTTGCACTCCATCTATCAAAGAATCACTGATACTAATCCTTCACAATTATACCTATGCTAAAACACTAAATTTGTTTCCTAAAACAACACTCTTATCCTTGCTTGGGATTTGTCTATATTTCTATCTTAGGATCAAGTCATTCTGCACTAGGGGCATCTTTTCTAGTCTGATAGGTTGCATTTGCTAGGTCATCATAAATGGTTTGTCTTGTGATACGATGATTTATGATTACTTTCACTACCACTATCACTTTCACGGCACAAGGGTGACACAAACATTACACTGACATGAACGGTATTCCAAGGACCTACATGGGATTACAAACATGACTAACAATGTACATAGACATGGATCACCTATTGCTTGAAATCCAAACTTTTTGATTGTTGAATCTCTACTACGCTTGAAAAATGGATCAATAGTATACAACCTAAACACAGTTTGATGTTGGTTCGATTGTGACTCTTTTATAAACCCATGACGTTTTCACTGGGGGCATCTAAGTAGTTATGAATTTTATTTTATTGATTCACAATTGGTGTTTTTCATGTCTTTCGATTTACTCCATGATGTTTGTACAAAGACCAAGAGTCGCAAGGACAGGGGGCATAACATTTTCTTGATTTCTCCATATGGTGATTGTTCCAAATGATCCTATAAATTTCACCTAACTTGGATGTTTATGGTAAGAGCTGCCAACACAAGTGGATAGCCGCATATGTATCAATCTTCATTATGTGTAAACTACAGTGAGGTTGAAACAATTTCCTTGTCTATTTTCTAAACTCAGACTCTCACTAAGGTATATGAAGCATAATGTACCCAAGGATATAAATTTTCAAGGTCATTGCGGGTTCAATATCTTGTCCTAGATAGATTCTAATATAATAAAAGGAAGGTGACTATTTGTTATCATGGCTTCTATGCCTTGATGCCTAGGTTTATTTTTGACATTCCAATAAATATAGTATTCATATTGTCATAATATTAGTGGGTATTAGTGATAGTTTTCCAATCAAGTGGTATCCATTCTGAAAAGTGTCCAATGAAGATAAAAATATTCCAATATCTTCAAATCAGTGACATTCCTAAGAGTCTGCATATAGATGCATTTAGAGATTGCATGATGCATTTGTGAAAGAACAACATAAGGAATTGAGCTCAAACTCCTTTCTATTTTTAATTCATCTGAAATCCAAGATATTTACATATCCATGATTCCTAAAATCTCTGATCAATTGGGAACAAAATCAAACTCACCTTTTAAAAATGTAATTACCTTGGTACTCATGTTTATTCTTAAACACACCTTCATTTCTTCGCTTCTTCTAATATATTCTTTCATTCCCCTACCTGATCAATGCAAGTGATACATCATTTCAACATAGGAATTTTATTCTTTTTCCTTCAATTTCGCTCCCGAGGGGGCACGACCACACTATCATCAATTAAATTTTTTCTCAAAACAACATTAAAATGACTTCTTTATCAAACAAACTAGGGGCATGATAGTTTCCTTGACTAACTTAGAACTATTGGATAGAAATCTTTGGTTCTCATAACTAGATATCTTGTGTTTCCTCATTTTAAAAGATTCTTATTAAGCTCCTAGCAGCTTCATACTGGCTTTTGGATGACAACCAAATTCATAATCAATATTATCAATCTTTGGACGATAACCAAGTGCAAAATTGGTATCTTTAAAAATCTTTTATTGACCTTTGTACAAAAACCAAGTTCAAATTCAATTCTAATAGTTTAGTTCGATCGCGTGTGAGACTAATCTCATCAGGCATTTTGTTTGATCGTTGGCAAAATTTTGAATCTTTCTGAAGTCAAAATCAAAAAAATTTCTTTGAATCAATGTGTTGCTCATAGATTAATTCAAAGAGGGGCAAATGTAACCAGCTAGACCTAGTCTGCTTTGACTATGGACCATATTTTCCATAAGTGTGATCATATTCTAATTATGTCCAAACTACGCTGTTAGTGCTTGGCATAATTCATTTTAAATCAAATTTAATGCCCTAGGTGATTTTTCTCACTGAATTATATTAACTACTATAGCCATATAATTCAAACCAATTCAAATCAACTAAATGAAATCAAACTCAAATATGGATATAGTATTTAAATTATAAAGGAATTAAACAAAACCCTAAATCAATTACTCACTTGCAAATTAACCCAATCCCGTTGTTGGTGCCCAAAAATGATGGATCACTTTTGGCCAACTGATAGGTATAATGGTGATGCACCACTTGATACCTCTAAAATTTTGGCTTAATCAAGCCAAGGTTGGTAGGCCTAATTTCACTTTGAACTATCAAATTTTCTATGTCACACCACTGCGTACACAAAAAAAGTTCCTCCAAAGGTGGTGAATGATCCTTGGAGGAATGTAACAAATCTCCTGATAATCTCTACTCTATAAGTCTTGACTAAAATGGATTATACTAAGGATTGAAAAGTAATGCTTTTCAAATAATGATTAAATAATCTACAAACTACAAAGTATGAACCAAATGACAATCTCCAAATAATGATTAGATCAGTGCCTTCTAAAGACTTGGGCTATGGAGTCAGAAAATTCTCAATCCTACGTACAATTGGAGACAGTTTTAAAAAATTTCTTTTAATAAAGTGAGACTATCACTTCACAGGCTTCCACTTGACTTATAATTCAAATTAATCTATATAGCTAATCTTATCACATTTAACTCAAATGAAGAGACCGATAAAAACAAGAGAAGATGTGTAGATATTTCAATTGATATTTAAAATATATATATTAATTTTGAATTATGATACTCAGGGAATTTAACACAATGAAACACTCTATAAGATAGAATATCTGAAAGACTAATTGAAAATATATAACTTATAACCACAAATAAAAAGAAGAGCATTATCTTTATTAATGTTGAAAAAATAGTACATCAGAGTCCATGTTGTAGTTGTGATCAAATTCTATCCTAATAAAAATATTATATTGTCTTGTCTTGTCTCTTTACATTATGTATATATATGTGTTTTTGAGTGGCTTTCACACCTCTTTAGGGTGAAAAGACATAACCCTTAGTACAAATTATTTTGGAAAAACAATAAACCAACTAAAAAATAACTACCTAACTTTCAGATTTGACAGTCGATGAAAATCCAAAACACCTCATGAAAAGCTAATATTTTTGCTAGAGATAGGAAATTTGATTTCCCAAACTGGGTCATTTTTAGATTTTTTAAATTTGACAATCTTCAGCCTCTATCAACATCATCTTTGTAGTAGGTTGAAATTCCAGCATCTCTAAAACCTTCGCTTACAGAATTTTGATTATTTCTGTCATAGAGATTCCTTCCTCAATCCATCAACTTTTAATTAAAAAGTAATATATTTTTATATCCCATTTCATGTACTCCATCACATCATCAATTATTGGGCATCGAGTTTAGGATGCTATTTTTAGAGTTTTATCACTATATAGGACTCTAAATTTTGCCAAAAATTTAGAGCTCCAACAGGCTCTTTCTGGGGATGTATGCTCCCTGTGAGCATAGTGAGATCTCAATTATCTCTGGAGAAGCAGACCAAGTATCTACTCTTTACCTAATGTAAATTGAAGATTGCATGGCTCCATGCCCCCAAAAGTGAATACTGCTATTTCCGTCTGTCAAAAAGTTTATTCTGTTCATGTAACACTTTGAATCTCTTGAAAATGATATTATTTTGTTCCTTATCTTTATCAACAAGAGTATTTAAAAATAAACAAATCTAAGGATTATTTATCCCCAACATCTGATCCCTTGTTGTATTAGATATATCATCCTTATAGAGAATACTTATTGGTTCCACTTCATCAATGCAGTCTTTGTCTTTTGATTTATGTTTTCTCTTTGATAAATCATCAGGTGCACTATGTTCTTTGCTGAATCAAGGATCCCTGTGCATATGATCAGTCATATAAGTATATAAACTAAGTTCTTCTGCTTGGATGTTTCCTTGCACACAATGTGCCCCATTTCCATTCTCCAAATATTGTTTCTCCTCACATAAAGGTTTTGAAGGTAACTCATATTTAGGAATTATTACTTCTTTTATATCAAGAATCTAATCAAGTGGGATACTTGGATAATTTTCATTACTTTTCATCAATATATTCTCATCATTATGCTTGGTTATCATAATCTCATCTTCAGAAGTCTAACAAAAATCTTGCTCATAGGATGAACTGAATGATATCTTACCTTCTGAATGTATATTTTGAGTGTTATCAACTTCAAGATCATCATTAGGCCTACTAATTTCATCATGATGTTGATAGATTTGATTGTATAGAAAATATCCTTCACATAATGGATTCAGGAACATAGAGAACACAAATTTATCTTCCTCCACTTCCTCTTCAAATAGTGGATTCAGGAACATACAAAATTCAGGCACACCTTCATGAGAGTTTTCATCAGGATCATTAGATGTTTCATCAATAAGACTAATATCTTCATTGACATTATTTTTTGAAACTTCCTATTGTTCATAGGTTGTATGTTGTTCTATTTTATCTCCTTTATTTTATTTTTGGAATTTATCATCTCCTTCATCTAGTACTCCCTGAATATATATTGATCCATTCACTTTCTTATCATGATGAAAAACATTTTGACCACTCTTCTCAACATGTTTTTGATATTCCACGTCTAACAAAGCTGAAATTTCTCTGGTACTGAGAAGGTTTTCTTCCTCATCATGATGGTCATTGATACATGTTTCCATACACATCTCATCATGTATAAATTCTTCTTTAATCTGATCCCAATTTTTCTCCTCCATGTCTTCACCTCTGTGAGCATCACCTAGATCCAATGAGTGCTAAGTGTTCCATTCATTCTCATGAGAGATGGGTTCATGTGAACCACTACTCATGAATTATGGGTCAATGAGTTTGACTCAAAAACTACACAGTTGAATCCTGATAGCATTATCATAATTATTATGGTTCTCAGGAATGGATGCTTCTTTATCTTCTGTATGACTAGTGCACTCATCTTCCTCACCAAGATAATCATCAAGCACAAGGCATTTTTCAATCTGAGGATAAGCTTCCCTTTTCCTGTCTTCATCATCTCCTTCTAATATATGCACAAGGAACTTTACAGATGGATCATCTGATGTAATTCTCAAATTGTTGACCTTTCTCGTGATTTCTTTTTGTGAAGGCATAATGTTTGAAGGTATTTCTCGAAGAATGTTCACTGTTATTATTAGAAAATGTGTAGAATAATCCCCTTCAAATCTCTCCAAGATAAAAAATGCATCCAAAGGAGACATGTAAGAGTCCTTTTCCATATAGTGATCTTGAATCTTGTCTTGTTCATAATGAAACATATCAAGAAACCAATGCTCAAACTCTCTCCATGATGATATACTTTGTTCAGGTGTCATACTAAAAAGAAAACCTGTATGATTTGTCAATGATCTTACAAATAGTTTCATAATCACATCTTCTACATAGATATGACAATCTAGAATAAATTTACAAAATACCAGCAAATGTTCCATTGGTGATTCTGATCCATCTCCACAAAATTTTGGAACATATTTTTTTAGTTTAAGAGGAAAATCTTTCTGACCACCAGGGATGTTACCAAAACTCAATGGTCTATATACTTCAATAATAAATTTTGGTCTTGGGTCACAAAATTTTGATACTTTATGTGAATATGTATTCTAGTACATAGTGAATATCTAAATTTGTAGTAACTTCTTTCTTTATACATTAGGTTCTTTTCAATAGAGTCACCACCTCTTTAAAGATGAAAACTTTACTTATCTCCTTCTAGGTCTTCTCCCTCAGTAGAGTCACTAACTAAATTTTTTTGTTAAATAGAGTCGCCACCTTCTTGCTAGAAGGAAAAAACTTACTATCTTTTGAGTTCTTATCTCCAACAGAGTCTTAATTATATCACCAGAGCTTCTAGGTAATCTTCAAAATTGTCTTTCATAGACAATTCCCCAGTAGATTTGCCAATTTGTTGGTGCCCAAAAATGATGGATCACTTTTGGCCAACTAATAGGTATAATGGTGATGCACCACTTGATACCTTTGCAATTTTGGCTTAATCAAGCCAAGGCTGGTAGGCCTGATTTCACTTTGAACTATCAAATTTTCTATGTCACACCACTGCGTACACAAAACAAAGTTCCTCCAAAGGTGGTGAATGATCCTTGGAG